>JANSTT010016829.1:0-65197 GCA_026745375.1 Platyura marginata | reverse complement strand
TAATATTAAAACAATTAATGAAGTTAGGCGGATTAAAGTAAGAATTTCAAAGGTATTTTGTATAGGCAAAAATAAAACCCACGCTACGTAACTGCTTAATATGCTATACAAAATAATAATGTTTTTACTGTCTCCTGAAAAGTATACAATTAGCGGGTATTGTATATAAGCCATCGATATATACAATAAAATAAGGTAAACATATGAAAAACCGTTGCCATCATTCGGATTATAATTCTTGGACCTCTTTTAACCCTTTCAGAACCAAGTCCAATATATTGGACAAATCTATTTTGATAAATTTTTCTGAATGGATTAATTGATGAATTTTAAGTCTTTTTTTTAATTACATATTTAAATGTTCATATTGGCATATATCTGTTATCCGTTCATCTTTAGGAATCCATCTTATTAAACTTATTTTTTCTTGGGTGGAACCGCCAATATGAAGAACACCAACATTCACATGAATATCATAGAGTTTATAGATGTTTTTATACTTTAAGTTTTTTTTTAAATAAAAAAAAAGCATTGTTCTGTTGTTATTATACAATTTGCCAAACAAAAATTTGTCAAAAATAGATTTTTAATCCAACATCAATACGTACCCCCAAAGAATAGGGTCAATTTGGTTGCTTTTTGTATTGATTTTGGCGACATTTTAGGGATAATTTCAGGTAAAAGGTAGTTTTTATATAATATAAATTTAAAAAAAGAACTGTGAAAAGACAAATTTTTATATTTTGTTTGTACAAAGCCAGCTGGTAGTACTTTAAAAGCAAATGTTAAGTATCTCGCCCAACAAAAGATGTTCATTTTTCCGAAATTGTTAAGAAAATAATTTGTCTTGATATTGAGATTAGTGTGATGACCGTAAACTTTTTAAATTAAAGGAAATTGCTATGGAATTTGTTTTTCTTTTTTTTTATGATAATGAAATTTATATGCATTGCATTGTTTTATATTAAATTTAAATTAAAGTTTTCCCCATTGCACATACAGTTCCATCCATCATTGAACATTATTATTGCAATTATTTTATCCCCAAATATTTTGCTCGTCGAGTTGCATTGAATGGAGAGAAAAAAAAAGAAAAAAAAAACAACAACTGACGCATTCGGTTAAATTATAAAGGGAATAAATATTTGAATTCCTATGGAATAATAAGAATTCTCTATTTCCGTGGGGTGGTCTTGATTTATTACTCATGGTGCATCAAGATATTTGAAAATTCAATGGAAAAGGGATTATGATGCCTATAGACACCCTGAGTATTATAATGTTTTGTTGCTTTGTATATATATTTTCTTGCAAGTTCCTCCACTGTATAATAAGGGAATCTGTCGCCCAAAATAGCCCTTCTGTTTTGTGTATTTTGTAATAAACGAGTATTTACAATGGATACAGTTTTATGGAGGTGATATCAAATGTCTTAAAATGGTTTTCATTAAGTTAAGTTGAATCGGTAATTTCGTTAAAGATTATAGTTGTTTCATATTTATTGTCTATGCTTAAATATTGGAGGGTTTAAAAATCGATAAAATTTTCCGAAAATTCTTTTGTAGTATTTTATGTGTAGGTATATATATATATAGAAAATGTTGAAAAAAATATATTTTAAGTGTATGAATGAAATTTATAACATTTGTATAGCTTTTACCATTTGTATGGCTTGAAATTACATTAATTATGTATATATTTATATATTATAGATTTCTAGAACACCACATAAACTATACAAAGAATTGCCCATGAATATTTATAATTTAGAGTTAGATTGTAAAATTTACTAAATAACAATTAATAAAATCAATTTTAAATTAACTTAATAATTTCTATGACAATATTTTCAATTGGTTGGTTGCCATGGAAGAAATTTTAAATTAACATTTAACACACTCGGGTACGAATTTAAATAAAGATTTATATTTCCTTATGTATAAGTACGTTGTATTTGTTATTGATACAATTGATTTAAGACCAAAAGTTTATTTAATAGGTCAAACCATAAGCAATTATTTTAAAAATTTTCCGTCGCTTGATTGAATTGATGATTGGAAAATTTTAATAAAAATTGAAAATATGACCAATAAAAAAAAATACATACTGAATAAATACTTTTATGCCGCCATGAAAGATTACCAGTTTTAGAAATATTTTTTTAAAAATCCAAAAATTACTAAAAGTTCCTCATATAACCGTTGCTATTCTTGGTATCAAAAGGTCCCGACTTCAATTACCCACTTATTGACCCGGTTGCCTATAAATCATTAAATTGAGGCCTAATGGTTCAGATTATGTACCTACTGAACTGTACGTCTATTAATAGACATAAAAATATTCCAAATAATAAAGAAGATAAGCAATTTCAGATGTAAGATGAAAAAAAAAAACATTTGAAAGGTTTATAATTCTCAAAATTGAATAATTGGATTGCCTAACTGAAGTATAAAAAGCCATTAGTTAAAATAACGTGGGAATAAAAAAAAAATCCAAGATGTATATATACGAACTTCCTATGCCCCTCGAGGAGTTACAAGAAATAATGCAAAAGAATGTTCTAGCAAAATGTTTAATTAATAAAAACAATTAATTTTGACTATCAACATCAGCTCTAAACGAAAACAATTACTGAAACAAATTTACATAATCTGCAAATTCATTGGCGCCGTTGTTAATAAAATTAGTTGCCTGAACAAATTAAAAACAAATTAAGTAAATGTTTAAAATACGTCCATTTAATAAAAACTTCGAACTAATGGTTAAAGGTAAAGTATTATAAGTAAGTACCTGATTCGGCTGGCCATTATAAACGAATGCAAAACTCTATATCCCTATTCTATTGTAAGTAATCCCTACAGTAAATTCCAATTCGTGTGCATACGAAGACAATAAATCCAAGTGATTTCCCAAGAAAGGGAGAGAAAGATGAACAAAAAAAAAACAACAACCCTCATAAAAGTAAATCTATACTAGTATAAAGTCTAAGCACACTTAATATTTACCATTGGCGTGAGGCGTATATCAATGTGTATTCATCTCTCGCTTACATCATAAAATATGTTTCGAATGAGCTTTTCTTTTGGCTTAAAGTTTTCAACATTTTATATATACAGTAGAAGTACATAGAATAATTCCATATGTTTGCGATAGTCACGTTCATACTGATAAACAAGAAGAATACAGTTCAGTACCTGCGTGACCGGCGTGTGTGACGGTTGAATTTAAGATATTTTGAATAAAGATTTTAAAACATTTTTGGAACGTAAATTAAAGTGTGTGGTAAAATTTTTAAATATCTAAAGAAATTTTTATTAGTGAATAAAACAAAAGAAAAACAAAAAATGGATTCAATTATTCAATTTGAAATACCAACAAATTTAGATTTCGATGCACTAACATTGACCAATAATTATACAAAACTATTAAATGGTGTACAGAAAAAATTTGCGGATGCCGAAAAAGAGGATAACTTTTTGGATAATTATGGACTGATAACAGTGACCGTTTGGATTGTTATTGTTTTAGCATTTTGTTTGGCCACAATTATATTTTGTATTTGTTCCTGTGTATTTTATGGCAAAATTCGTAGATGGAATAGAAACGGTTAGTTGTGTTTAGTAATTTTTATGAATCAATCCCATCCCTTAATTTATCGAAATACGGTTTTGTAACATCTCTATATGTTGTTAAACCTTTTTTTTCCCTTTATATAATAACTATACATTATTATGAGATTATATATGGGAATAAAAGGGTTGACATGCTAAGATCCTGTGTTGTTTTTTTTTTCTTTTTTTTCTTTTTAGAAAAATTCATATAAATTATTTAAAAATTATGTTTAAATTGAGTTATCGTTATGTTAAAAGGGATACTTTAAAAAGTATAAATCAAATAAAAAATTTGTATCTGAATATTATTAGAGGGTAAAATTCTATTTATAAAAATAAATTGACGTTTTAGATTTAGTGGAAGAAATCTTCTGTTCTTATATTGGAATTATAAAGAGATTGAATTATCTTTCGTATAGAATCACATATGTGGTATGTGCTGCATGATTTCATTTAAGAAAATATATTTGAGGGTTGCTTTATAATCATCATTCTTCACTTCAGTAATTATGTCTATTTTACTACCTTAATTAGATACAAAATAAGTATTTTTATTTTGTTTTGTTTTGAGATAGGTTAATCATTGTTATGGTATACATATACATATACATATATAGATATCCAGAAGATCTTTTATCCAAAAACAAAAAAACTTCCATTTAGTATTAATGAACCTCTATGTATAGAAGAAATGAACGAAAGAAGGAAAAAATGTGAATATACTTTACTTAATAGTCTTAGCATTGGGTTTTTGCGGAATACTAAACATTTTTGGAAGTTTAACACCAAACACATTTCTTTTTGTCCGATTAAATTGTACGTACCTAATTAGGTAAACGGACAAAATCCTTCCCTAGCAATATTTTGTAAGACGGATAAAATAACCACCCCCTCCTCCCGGACAAAATACCCGCTGGACAAAATCTCCGCTGACAGAAGAATTTTGTCCCGGAGTGAATATTGTTCGGGGTTCATTTTGTCCTCTTGGAAGAAAATTATCAGGGTGGATTTTGTCTTAGAACCACCTAATTATTCCATTTTTTTTTTGTACCCATACGAGCATCAAAGCTTCAAAAGGTATTATAACTAAATGGTACTCGTATATGGAGTTTTTAGCATAAACTGTAGAAAAACTTTTTTATCGGCATCGTACTGCGGGAAAGACATTTTAAGTCAAAAGTACACATTACAATCTGCCTGTCTATTCCGGCTAAATGGCTTAAAATGAAATGTTCACACTTCTCTAGAGTATTAGAATATAAGATCTGATAATAATTGATATTTGGAGAAAATCAAACAAAATATAGGGGAGAAAGGGGGTAAAATGATAGAATATAATTACCAATACAATTATACAAATATAATTTAGACATTTCGATCATTTATTTTCAATTTACTAAATTATTGTCTGTTTATGTTCGGTAAAAATGGACAAGAACAACGTCAGAGATTTAAAAAAAAAATTTACATTTCTCCAATAGAGCAAAAAGTTCTAAATCCAATCTAACCGGTTTTGACTTGTTTTTAATTAAATTAAGAATTCGGGTATTATTTTTATAAAAACAAAATTAACAATAGGTAATATTTCTTTTGTGTGTTTTCTAAATATTTAACTAACTGTTAACCATGATAAAGAAATTTGATGTATAATTTTCTAAATTTGCTGTATTACGACATTTATAAACAATTATTACCTTTATATTCAGAGCAACTAAACAAGAAAGTAAATAAAAATGAGTACATATCTACTTTAAGAAGACCTATTTATTATTTAATTCAGTTAAATGAATTGTTTTTTTTTTGCCAAAAAAAAAGTTGATATTTACGTACAATACGGAAATTGCCATTATTATGGCAAATTATTATGAATCAAATTTCAGTTCATTTGAAATAAAATGATTCACACTGAATTACACACAATAATGACAATAATATGAATTTTTTGTTGTTGTTTTGGTCTTAATTGAAATGTAGGTATTATAATGTTATTGTTTTTATCGTTTGTTTATTTAATATACAGCAAGTGTCAAAGATACTGATTTAAAAAAAGTGGATCGATGCAATAAAAAATTTATAAGTGTCGTAAAATTTGATGAGATTTTATATGAAATGGATTAATTCTATTTGAACGGGAATATTTTCAACAAATAGAGTACCAACTCGGTCTAAAATTCGAGCATTTAAAAAAAAGACTAGACTTGTTTTAATTTTCGAGATTGTTGCACTTTTCGAGATGGAAATATGTAATTATCTATAGAAATTTTAAAGTTTTACGAATTTATTCGACTTCAATAGTCTTGATGATTAAATATGGCTCGGAAAACTAAAGGATTTTTTTCTGGGCTTAATATTAAGTTTTTATATATCTATAAACTCGATTTGTGTCTTTTTGATGCCACTATTTTCTCTAATTTTCTTATACATCCCTATTTCTGCATTTTTAGTATAAACCAATATTTCTGTATTTTTCCTTATAAATCTCAATTTTTTTAATCGCCATTCTTTTATTTTACTAAAAAAGTATTCAGATTTACAGCCAAATATAGTAAAAATGTAAATTCAGCAATTTTTTTTAGCGAACTTAGTTTTTCTGTGAAAACGTTAAAAAAAACATTTCATTGTACAGTTCAATATACGGCGCTATGAAAATATTTAATGAAAATAATTTATCTAAACCTACATATTTAATTTTTATTATTTTATAATTATTTATACGACTGGAAATACAATGTTCCTTAATTATTATTTTTTTATTGCTTTTTTGTTATTTTGATAAGAAACATACATTCTAGGTCATCTTTCTACCGAATTTGAACTTTTTTTAAAAATATTTTTAGCCTCTAATGGAAAATTAAAGCGAAAAAAATAATAATAGTGCAGATTTTATAATCGAATTAACACATAGGGGAGAGGGTGGATACATATTGCATTAAATATATATAAAAAACCAGTAAAGAAGGAAAAATTGGCTAGCTTTAGCAGTTTGGCCGGAATCTTAACTACGGACAGACGGACGGACGGACATGCATATTTCGACTTAGAATTTTACGAGAAAGATAATGGTGTTGAAATTTTTTTTCTACGATGAGTATTAAGGGGCGTTACAAACTCCGTACCGGGTATAAAAATTCAAATCTTTTTTTAGTCATTGGTTTTTAAGAAACATTAGGATATTGGATTTATGTATAAAAAAATTGTAATTTCATTCCATTATTATACAAATCAAGGGCTAATATTAAATTTTGCAGCAATTTTGGAGCAATGAATTGTTTTTTGCTCTATATTTTGTAGGTGAATAAATGGGACATTACATTAAAAGTATTTTATAACTTTTAGTTATTATAATATTCAGGGTCATAGCTTTTAATAGACAAATACGACATTTTAATCCCACTCAAATGTTCCAATGCCCCAACTTAATGATTACCGGTCGGCCAAATATTTATTTTCTGAAAGATATTCGTTGCAGCTAAATTGAAAAAAACCATTCTCCAAACAATGTCTCCGAAGTTTGGATGGTATAAATGTTTTAACTTTTATAGAAAATCAAATCAAGGGAAAACAAGTAAACAAAACAAGTACTTTTTCCGTTCTCCATAAATTTGATCTACACATTAATTAAAGAATGTCTACATATTTACTTTGGAACGCCTAAAAGCGGCTTAAATTCCGATCAAAAAATCAAATTTGATTTTGAAAAATTCAAAATATATACTAAGCAACCAGATAGACCTAGGACCCAGCCATATATATATCATTGGATTCGTATATTCCTCAGCTTTAATTTGTGTGTAGTGTCGAGGCTAAATTCGAATCGCCCAATTTAAAAAAAAAATCGCAACTGGCATCACTATTTCTTGTCTATCGATCCTAACGATCGATAGTCGCCCACATTTTTTTCTTCTTAAAGATATTCGAAGCACCTGAGGACAAAAAAAAAGTTGTCCGAAAAACGGCAATGTGACAAGAAATCATCCAAAAACTAGGATAATTTATTCAACTCATAAGAAAACGTCCTAAGACAAAAATTGATTTAATCCTACTGATAGGAGTTTTATTTTACATAAATTTGTATTTTGTATTATAAATTTTAAATAAATAAAAATAAATTGAATGGTGACCAATAAGTATCCCATTAATCCATTAATCCTTCGATAATAAATTGACAAATAGTATTTTACCGTTCATGAGTATATATTAATTTAATAAATAATGTAGATTGAAGCATAGATCAAGGTCAACAATTTATTTACAAAACGCGTCGAATGTCAAATTAACACATTGACAAAAAAAACAAAAAAAAACAAAAATTAATTAGAATATCACAATTTTTAGTTTAACAAATAAAAGACTTGCATTAGTAAATATTTTGTTTACTTTAACAAAAAAGTATATCTTTTCTATATAGCAATAAAATAAAATACAAAATGTATATATGTAGTATGTAATCTTCTTAAGTATGTCCTATCCATAAACATTAAGAGAAAGAAAAAAAAAAACCAGACTCGCTCCAATTAATACCCTTCAAAAAGCCATTCTTAACTAAACAGATAAATAGCATTTTGTATGTAAACAACCGTATATTTTTTCTATATAGTTTTTATAGAATAGAGAGAGAACCCAGGTACCCAGTCTAAACACTACATACTTATTTGGTTAGAAAACGTATCATATAAGAATTACAATTTCACTTTTAAGTTTGTTGTATCAATTTGTCTAGTGATAGTTTAGTATTTGTTTAGCTTCTGTTTTCTTTTTTTTATATATGCACGCCTCGTGTGTCTATGGTTTGTGGTTTTTAAAAGGATAGATAAATGTTGTGTTTATTAAAGATTAGGAAATCTGTTTTCTGTATTTCAACAACAACAACAACAACAACAATAATAAAATGGATAAAATTTTATATTCCAAATCCTTCGGTTATTTTTTATTTTTTTTATTTTTTTTTCATCTTATCGAAAACCGAAACATATGTCGGACAAGAATGAAAATTGAATTTTTATATTTAATCCTTCTGACAGGAAATTGATTAAGGAAAAGATGAAATTATATTTATGGTTGTTCTATGTGGGATTTTAATGGCAATCTGTGAAGGTAGAAAATAAAGGTTTTGAATTATGACAGGTTTTTTGTTTTTTTTTTAAAACAACTTAATTTATTCTTTGTAATACTTTTTGTGAAAAAATAAAATAAAAAACAACCAAAGAGAAAGATACCATGTCATGTTAAAAAAAAAATTGATTAATATAACTTACCTATTTAATGTAATTGATTTTAATTTAAAATACGGGCCTAGATATTATGTACAAGTACATATGCATAAGAAAGAAATTAATTTAAATAATCCATTTTATTCACATTCAACGTGATAATAGATTAAAAATACAAAAGAAGTGATATTCTGTGTAACAAGGCCCAGTTCTCCCATAGCACGAATAGAACAATATGTTCGGGCGCCAAAATAGATAACCAGTAAAGTTTCTAAATTTGATGGAAAATAAAGAAATTCGTTTAATAATGAAAAAAAGCTGACAAAAAAAAATAGTTTTTCTTGATTTTCCAATAGAATTTTTTAAAGAATTCGACAAGAGGCTTTTTGTATAGACGTAATTTAAAAAATGGGGAGTTAATAGTTAGTGTAAATAGAAGGCGGGCACCCCAGAGCGCCCCAGGCGTCTCTAGGCCTCCGATATGGCTCCCGTAGAAATTCCTTGCATAATGACTTGCCCCTTCCATTCCAGAAGATCAATCAACCTTAGAATGTTTGAACAAGGTACGTCACGGATTTCTGATAAGTTCGCCAAATGTCTTTTCCTAGCGTCTTTCTTCTCTTTTCCGATACGGCTGGGCAGTCACATATTAAATTCTCAGCCATTTCAGACAGTTCCTCGCATAATTGCGCTTTGAACTGACCGCGCCCGATACGGAACTCTGTTAGTTTTAAAATTTTAGCTCTATGGGTAGGGAAAGTAAATATTTCGATGGAGATTGGTCTGGCGCTCTGATAAGTGTCTTAGCTTGTCTGCATCCTGATAGTGCCCTCCATTTTGCCAAATGGCTTTTCTTGGAGGTTTGTTCTTGCAGAGATTTGGTTCTCGGCGTAAAGGCTAAGATCAAAGTGTATTTTAGTCGATAACTAAACATATCAATTATTATAGGCCGGTACGTCTGGGTGCAAAAACTAAAAACTTGAATTATTTAAAAGTTTATAAAAAATGTTTAAAAAAACCAAAAATATGTTACCAAGAACAAGAATTCTCCAACCGCAGTAGTTATTTTCATTTTTTTTTTAGTCCACCCCCTATAGTATAAGAAGAGTTTTGTTAGTTTTATTATTTCTACGGATCAAAATTAAATTTTTGTTATCTTGAAATGGTAAAAGAAAAAAAAATATTTGGACATTTCTAAAAATTTTAAAAAAAAATCTCAAATTTTTCCAAAAAATATGTGAATCCGAAATATCTCAATACATTTTTGGAGAAATTTTAACTTTTAATTGAGTATATTTGTTTCTCCATTTTCACTTTTCCATTCACATCATTTTCCCTCATATAGTAAAAATAATTTTGAATATAGGATGTTTGGTGGAAGTGAACCGAACACGTGGTACACTACACTAACATACATAAATACATGTTCGGTTTGACAAATTAGATCCATTTTAATACTTATTGCTTGCATTAAGCCAAAACTATTACAATTCTATTATTCTTAGCCCAAAAGCGATAAATAAAGACAAACTGACATATATAATATCATTAATTTTGAGAAGAATTCGTATAGGATTATATTATATATGTACCTATATATATATTTATACAGTAAAACCTTGAATTGCGAGTTACTTTATCTACGAGTGTTTTACAAGACGAGCAAAAAATTTTGAATAAATTTTAACTTGATTAAAGAGCGTGGTTTTGCAGGACTGGAGTCTCTTCCAATTTATCAATATAAATATAATAATACCAAATCTTAAAGATCTCCATTCTAATTCTATCTATCTATTATAATTCTATTCTAACAAAACCAATAATTTTCTCTCCAAAAGCTACTTCAATATACTATAATATAATTCGCTTCAATATACGAGTGCTTTGGATTACGAACATGTTTTCGGTACGAATTATGCTCGCAATTCAAGGTTTTACTGTACTTATATGTTGGTTTTATGGTAATAATTATAAGAATTGAAGATTTAGAGCACGTACTTTTTCTCTGGAAAATTCCTTTTTTTCTCTCAACAAAAGAAAATTAGAAAAAAGATTTAATGCTTTTTGACGTTTGAGAATTTTCATCGACAACAATAAATTAACTTAACATTCTTTTGGTTATTTCTCTATAGTCTACATATCTCTATAGTAAATCAAGTGATTTTGAAATTACTTTTTTTACCCTTGCAAATAGTAAATTGCAATTGTTTTGAATATTTAATAAAATTATGATTATTTTAATTTGTACACCTTGTAAAAAAATTCTTATTTTCAAATTTCCTATGAATATTTAAAATTAATAAAAAATTTAATTTTTAATTTTCAGAACATTTACGTCGACACCATGAACACTGCGATGGAAATTTGCATGGAAAATATTTAGACGACATTCTACCCAGTTACACGCTTGTATCCGGCCTACCAACGTACGATGCAGCACTGGAACAATATAGCCAATTAAAAAATCCCAACTTAACATCCGCAACGGTACCGTCCGTTTTTCAAATATTTCGATATGAAAACGAAAAGACAAAATCGACCGAAGACAATTCAAGTAGATCGATGAAAAATCTTCCATCGTACGATGATGTTACCAATTTAAAGCAACAATCACCGTTTGATAGTAGAAATGAGCGATTGTGTAGTTTTTTGACGAGACTACAGTCACAAATTTCGACCGAATCGGCAGCTAGTTCTGTAGATGAGAAATCAGAACAGAGAAGCTTAACGACATAGAAATAATGTTGAGCCAATGAATAGATACTAAATTTATATATTTCGACTTGAGACAATAATTAAATCAAAAAAGAGCTGTGAATTATTAATTATAGATTAAATGTAAATGTAAAATGTAAAAAAAAAAAAAAATTAAAATTAAAATTTATGTGAATACCCAATATATGTACATACATGATAATTATGTTGTATAATTTATTTTTTTATAATAAAAATTTGGAATAAAAATTAAATTAAAATTTGGTGTAGTTTTTTCTTTGGACGTGACTGTGAAAAAAGGAATAAATAGTAGAGAATAAAAAAACGCAATAAAAAAATTTTAGCCTAGGTGCAGGTCTGTACGTTATTAGCAAAAATAGTAACAAAGTGCTTTTACCTTCTTCCCATACACATTTTTTTGTATTTTGCTCCTACAAAATGCGGATACAAAAAAGGTTTTTATTTGATTCCGGAGATCACAGATCACACGGAGATAAAGTTGAAAAACGACTTCCTGCTCTTAAACTATATAAAAAGTTCACTTACTTGTACTTGTACGAAATAATTTTGTGAAATTTACTGAGAAGTGTCAAAGAAGATAAACACCCCCCCCCTTATGAGTACATTTTATAGAAAAGGTCCATTTTATTGTATTCGATGAAGGAATATTGAAAATGTTTCCGAAAAGGGTCGTCTTCGATATTAATCTTACGTCGAAAAGTGACCCATATAGAACAGTAAACCCCCACTCCTTCAACCAACTCTCATACAAATATCGTACAAAAAGCGAACAAAATCTTTTTGTTCTTTAGCCCAACTGCCCAAGTAAAAATTGTATTTGAGATTCGGATGGAAATGTTGGTGGTCCTTATTAGAAGTCTTTCTTTTTAACACATTAGCGGACAGCAGTGTTTTTGATATGGAAAGTAGAGCGAGACACATGCCATATCTTTTATTGTAAAAATTAAAATTTCGTCAGATTTGAATTAACGTTTTAGAGACTTATTGGGACACACACATCAATTTTAAATGACTTTGTGTTTGTGGTGTATTTCTCTTGTGATGTAAAGTGCCGACTTGCAGCTATATGACTATGAACTTTTGTCTTGTCTTACGGGTGATCATTGGCTGCCATTGTGTTAAATCTACATCCAGCGAAAGGGCAAATTCCGTTTTCCTATAGGCTGAATTTTTGTTTTGCCGAATTAATCTTTAGAATATTTGTGTAGATATTGATACAAACTTGTTGACTTCTGAATAAATATTAAGAAACAAAAGAATAAACAAGGATGACAACTTCATAAATAAATAATATGTGTAGTTAATTAGTTAGTTATAAATGTTTTTTTTGGGCAATCAAAAAATTCCAATGTATACACGGAAAAATTAGAAGATAACGGAATATTTTTAATATATATTTTATTTTAATAATAAAACACATTAATCTTGTCAACCGCATGTGATAGCATTGTTAGTATGTTGAAATATTGTGATGGTCTAACACCTCCTACACGTATTATCTTTGCTTAACGTTTTTATTCTAAATAATATTATTTATGTATTTAATTTTCTAGAAAACTGGAACACCAAGATAACAATCGAAAAATTATAGATATTCCATCTTACTGAAAGTTTTTTTAATTTTTATTTCAATATATTTACACTAGTTCAGCCCTTACCTTTAAATCTCCCTATCAACTTTCTGAATTTTGGCTAGCCTTACGAGTATTTAAACGTAAAATCCTAAGAAAGATATTTGACTCAAGTGAGTCACCGAAATAGGAGAAAGAATACGTAGAACGAACCGTGAATTGAACGATCTTATAGGTTCAATAAATCAATGAGACTACGATGGGCTGGACACGTAAGAAGAATAGGAGAAGAGAGACCATACAGCAACGAATATTCATGGCAAGATCTCAGGAAATCAGAAGAATGGGAAGACCCAGAGCAAGATAAATAAAATAGTGAAGGACTGAAGCAAAGGGGTGAAATCAACGAGAGGTCAGAGAGAAGGAGATGAGATGGAGACCTTCTTTATAATTGTAAAAGTATACATTTCCCATTATTAAACATTTTTTCACTATTTATAATTTTGCTAGTTGAACATATAGCGAATAAAAAAAAACCAGTAAAAAAGTATAGTCAGTTTAATTCACAATGTAATACTCGAATGGAGAAGTTACAAGTTATAAATATTAAAATACATAGAAAAATACATTAAAATAATATAAAAACGACTATAACTCTTAAGGGTTGACTTAAGAGCATCTTGATTAATTAGACAAATAATTGGTTCTTTATTATCTATGACTTTGTCCTTAACCATTTTTTTTTGTACAATAAATAAATATTGAGTAAATTGAATACAAATGATTTAAATGTATTTAAAAATGATGTACCTAAAACTGTTTACAACGCCATAATAGTAGGGAGTGGAACTTTTTGGCGCCTCGAAAAAGTATTTATTTTTTAATTCTCCATACATTTTGTCAAATTCAATTTTTCTCTATTCGGAATATATATTTAGAGTAAATGAATAGAAAATGTCTAATTTACATATATCTGGTTCAATTTGTTCCAAAAAAAAAAACAATAGAGATCTTATAATCTAGCTTAGCGAACGCCGGACGGACCGATGAACGGAAGCTATGGTTATACAAAAACAGAATATGAAAAAAACTTTCAATTTTCTTTCATGCATTACTTACATGAATCATTAATGTCGTTTTCATTTCATCTACTCGACGTACCCACCACACCGTTACAGAACTGTAAAATGTCGTCATGGTGTAGCCAGTGTAGGTTAAAATTCCTTTGCTGGTGTCAATGTGAAGAAAAAAAAAACCAAAACCGCGAACATACCCTTTGACAAATATTTACTACACACTACACGCACTCCGTCGTCAAATACGGTGTAGAAATATTCTACTCGGTGTAGCCACCATACACTGAACTGAAAAATAAAACGACCGCACTTTTTCAATTCGGTGCTGGTAGTGAAGTGAATAAAACGGTATTTTGACAGCCATTTTGATTCGGTGGCTAGGCTACACTGCGTAAATAAAATGAGAACGACATAAGAATTATACTTTAATCAAATTGTCATTTAAAAAAAGATTATTTTAATAGCATAGATATCTTTCCGATAATATTTATTAAAATGTAACAATTACAATCCAAATAATTAATTTAAATATCTGAATATATAAATATGTATGTAGGTATAGGTAGGTATAAATCTAAAGTTTACCATTTATTAAATATTTTTTATTATTATTTTTGTTGTTGTTATTGTGAATAATTATGTATATATAGTACAATAGGTATATCACTTCAGAAATTTAGCTTTTGTTTTGTTTGTTTGTTTGTTGTTGTTGTTGTTTTAATCAGTCAAATAATTTACTCAATTAATCATATCATAATCAACTAAGTTAATACTTTTCCCCCCCTTCCTTTACAATAAAATCAATAAAAATTAAAATTAAAATTAAAATCAACAAAATAATTACATTTAAAAATCATTTTTAAATAATATCGATTTTATTTTATTTTTTTTCACTTCTTTTGCTTAAGCTTCCATAATGGATCCAGATCACTAAATGGATCATTGATTTCCTCCTTTTCAGTTGTTATTACCGATTGAGCATTCTTCATTTGATACGATGTCATTATGCCACCTATAAAAGATTACCATACTAATTAGTGAAAGAAAGTCACAAAAATTCCCAAAACTAGCTTACGTTTGTTTAAAATTTCATGGGCATTGTTCAAAACTATTTGCATAGACAGTTCGAGCGTTGAAACATCTCGCAGAGCACCTTTGCGTTGTGAACAAATACGATACCAAACATCTACGGCATCTACAAAAAAATCAAAATTTGTACAATTTTCATTTAAGAGAATATTTTCCACAAAATTACTTATTAAAATCGGCCTCTTTGAACATGTGGCCAATATTGATGCTATGGCAAGAGCCACCACACCAGATCGCTCCGAACCCGATACACAATTTAAAATTACCGGTCCCGGATTCGGTAGAGATTGCTTCTGTTGCTTGTATGTTGTTATAATATTTTGAGATATTGCCAAAATATTACTTGGCGAACTGGATTGAATTTATTCAAATATTAATTAAATATCATAATTAACAAATCACATACTTTTTTGACCATGATTTAATTTGAACAATCGAAATGTTTAGAATGGCATCGGAATTGTGCATGGTAACCTTAACACTTCGTTCAATGCAATGGGATAAATCAAATTGTTTTAGGACCGTTGCCGAAAAATCACCATAATGAGTTTCTTTGTTTAATTCTTGTGGAAAGAAGGGATCTAGCATCTGAAATGTTATTAAGTCATTAATGTTGAGATATTTTTGCCCCCCTCCCCCATTAACTTACCTCTGTAGGGCTATGCAAGCAAACAACTGTACGTGATTTTTGTGACCATATCATACACCAAAAATCTTTAATAGTATTCGCCAAAGGAGTTTGGGCCAAAATAAATTGAGGACATCCAGATCCTAGTTCCTAGATTTTTTTTTATAGAATTATTAGTCTTTAAAAGTGTTTATTTCTAATCATAATATTAAGAAACTTAGATAAGCCAAAAAAAAAAACTAAATTTAAATTACATTGGTGACAAACAAACTGTGTAGGGTGGGGCAGGTAGAATTCTTAGTGGACAACATTTAGAAATCTTCAAAATTATATAAAAAAAAATCCAGTTGGTTACCGAGATTTTTGTAGAGAGAAAATCATAATAACTTGGTTCCAACGTAGGACTTTGGTAGAATTATCCGAATCGTTTCGCGGAGTGTCGATTGAGTGGGTGCGAAAAAAAAATTGTCATGGACTTTGAGAATATACTACAAGGAGAACGTAATCCGCATATCTACCATGCAATAAAATATGTATACAATGTCAACGGCTAGAAAAATGGGGAGGGGAATGGATGTAAAATTCGGCATTTTCTATGGTCTAAAAAGGTAAACCAACTCTCTTAAACTGTCAACAGAGACATTTTTTTTCCAAATTATATTACAAAGGCGTCTCATTAAATATTTTGTGTTCATGCGGCCATGTTTTTTTTTTCTTCGTTTTTATTATAATTCGATTTCAACTAATTTTGAACTGGTGTGTTGAATTGTTACAATAATTTATAAATTTGTAGGTTTCTAAGAGAAGGAGATCTAGATAAAGATCAGTACTAGGGTACTGACACATTTTCAGGGCTCTTATATTTTTAATTCTATTCATAACCATATATTTCAAACTTCGGCTACACAGAATCATTTTGTATTAATTATTAAGGCTATTTGTGCATTTAATCCCAAATAATAACAAAAGAAAACAGCAACGCACAAAACTTACCATTTTGTCGTCCATGCAAAACTTTAAATTAAAATTAAATCAAATCAAATGGTAGAGAAATAATAATTTAAAACTATCACCTGAACTAATCAAGTAATCATACCTGGATGACAATAAGCGGATACACTTACCCTAATATGAACAGCATTAATGTAATCGTCTGTTGTCGTTGGTAGTAAAACTCTGGCATGATCATATGGAATACTGTCTGGTGTCCGGTTCTTCTCGGGGAATAATTTTGCTACATTTGTGGTTCGTTTGGCTTCATCTTTAACCTAAATTAAACACAACAACAAATATGTAAGTTAGAAAAAAAATTGAATTAATATCGAGAAAAAAAACAATTCCTTACCAACAAATCTTGAACTTCCTTCCATTTATTATCCAAATGTGTTGTTCCATTTAATGTTTTTATATTTAGTGTTTCCATAATTTTCTCCAATCTCTCCACCTCCTTATGGAACCATTTCAATATTTTCGGATCATCAAATGGATCTTTATATTTCGCAATTATCGCTTCACTATCAGCATTCAATTTAATTTGTATTTCATCATTTTTCACCGAAGCACTTTCCCAATCAAAATTTTGATCAATTGAACTCAGATCCGAGCACACCGATATATTGTCTAAGCTAGAATTACGATCGAAATTTCCATGCGATGCCTTCAGGCACATATTAAGATCGCCAATTGTATCGTTCATATTGTCAACGATTGAATGTTCCGACAAATGTTCGTCAGGATTTTTGGCGGCCAACATTTCGATCGATCGATCGGTTGACGTTTCTGTTGTTGCGGTTTTTGGTTGCAATAATGGTGTCGATATTGAATTGATTGGAATAAAGTCAATGCCAGATAATAGATCAATGTTTGATGTTGATTTTGATGGTGGTTCTCGAGCGATTGCTGTTTCTGGTACATTAGGCGGTTGGTTTTGTTGATTTGGATATTGTTGTTGTTGTGATTGATCTTGATACTCCTGGTGCTGTTGGGATTGTTGGTAGTTTGGCATAGTTGAACCTATAGAATTTATTAATAAAAAAAACCGATATTAATCAATATTAACCGGCATTAACCCATTAACGGCTGACCCCCGATTCTTCGTCCGATTTTGACGAAACTTCACACAGACACTATTTAGGGTATTTATATTGACGTAGTATTTATTTTTTTATGTTAAATAATCAGTTATTGATATGACATTACCCAGTCCCTCCCTTCGAATAAAATAGTTTTTTTTATAACATAAAATCCCGCAATTTTACTATTTTTAGAACCCTCTAACAGCGAATTGAGTATTTTGTCATGAAATCATACCTGAAATCTAGATGGTGGTCCTAACCAGATGAATATATTTTTGTCAAATAGAAGACACCTAAGGCTACTAGGAACCAAGAGGGTTTTCCGATTTTCCAGTTACCCAATTTTCCAGAGCCATTTCCGTGGAATGCTTCCGATTTTGTTAACTGCCTGACCTTTGACCCCCTAACTACCCCTTTAGGCATGAGGGGTACCCCCAATTTTTTTTTGAGTAGTCCTATTCTTCCTCTATGTGTTCATGAGAAAACCAATTCGCGATACCTCTCTCTCTAGTATTCGTGGTGAAAATATTCAGTATTTTTAAGAGATCTAACTCGGGCTATAACAAGGATAGTTGCATTGAGACAGTTGTCAATTTACCGGCCTATCTTCGTTTTACTGTCTGATGTAAACGCCATGTAAGTAATTTAATTTATGGTTACTTTTAAAGCGAGAAAATTAATATTTTTAAAAAAAAAAAAAAAAAAAACTCACCCAACTCACTACTAATTGACATTTTTGTTATGAAATTATTTTCACTTTGGCTATCAGTTGATTTGATTTGATTTGATTTTAATGGATTGCTGATGATTGTGTCATGCGATGAAAATGATTTTGATGATGGTGATGAAGTAGCAACTATTTCTGAACATGAAACATGAAACATCATCATATTACGGTTAAATTAAAGTAACTACCTGAGTCAAATTTGTAATTGGTAGCTCCAGTTGATTGATCATTGATGGTTGTTGGACTGTTGGCATACTGGAAGGAAGGAATTTTATTAAGATTTGGTTCAAAATTTCGTGATTTAATTAAATTCGGTACCTGAATGGCAAAACTTTGACCATTCGTTCCTAAATGGGTGCTCTCCGTTGTGTTGCTCGATTGATCAAAATTGACATTTGTATATTGAGAAAATGAATTATGCATTGAATTGATGTCATTCTAAAACAACAAAAACTCATTAATTTTAATTTTTTTAATGTACTATGAACAAATTGGACACACACATGATGATCCATAAATGTGGAATATTTCTGTAAATGTGGCACGGAAGGAATGAGATCATACACAAATGGCATCTGGCATATCTTAATTTTTAAGTCTTATCTCAACAGGACTGAGTCGAGAAACTAAAATCAAATTTTCTAAATTGAAAAGATTTAAGGATGACGACACAATCTTTAAATTTAGACGGGCTGTCAAGGAGGAACAAACATTGTCTGCATTTTTACTATTTCCAAATAAGAAGTGTTATATGAAAGCTTACCGGAATTGCGGACGATGTTAGATCCAGATCCCTTGACAAAACAAGAAATAATCTACATGTAGTCATAGGAGATGTCAAGGTGGAGCATGTACAGAATTTTCAGTAACGTTAGAATGGGCTGGACATGTAGAGAAAGTGGATAAACATCCCAAAATCTTTTTTCTAAAAGAACGGTAAACGGACTAAATACCCTCTGACAATTTTTTATAAGACGAACAAAATCTCCGTTGACAGAATTCTTCTTTTCTAGAAAGGATATTGTCCGGGAAACATTTTGTCCTCTTTATAGAAAATTATCATAGCACTCCACATAAAGAAAACAAAAGCTCGATGATTATTTGAGTTCATACAAATTAAATGGCGTATTAGGATTTACTGATAGTTTGTGCAGACTCAAAGGAGTCTCAATATGAAATAATAAAGGATCAGATGAAGAACAGAAAATGGAAATTATAACTGAAACTAAAGAAATAGAGTTCCCGATTTGCGTTCAAATTATAGGGCTTGGCATATTTTCACGACCAGTTATCCTTGAAGCGAAATTTTAACATTAAAGTTATTTCTTCAAAAAAGGTCTACACAGAGCCACCGTTCGAACAATTTGCCTATAAAAATCACTAAATATGTGGAATTACAAACAAAAAAAAAATCTGTCCGACTTTTTAAATCTCATATGGACTAACGAAAAAGGTACCTGATAACCACTGCCATATTGATATTCTCCGGTTTGTTGATTAAAGGCATAGCCGGGATGTGACCCAAAATTCATTGACTGAAACAATGGAAATAATGAAAATGCAAAATGAAAAATGAAAAAAAAAAAACATAACATTGGGGAAAAAACTAATGATCACAATTTACCTGATTGGCTTGAATGTTTCCGCTTTGATCATACCCCGTAACATATTGATTATTTGCCGTAAATTGATAGTTTGGCTGGGATGTAGTTGTATAAACTGAGTTCGCTCCATATTGATCGACTTGAGTTTGATTTATCATGGAACAATCGACATCATTAAGGCTTGATGTGGTATTTGTGGCATTAGTCGATGGCATTGGAATTGTTTGATAAACATTCTGTGGGTTATTTTGATACATGGATTGGGATATTGAATCGGCCGTAAAGTTTTGATAAAAATGTTGTTGTTGTTGTTGTTGTGGCTGTTCTGATGATGGAATTTCTGTTGATCCTTGCCCCATATATCCTTGAACAGTTTGAGCTGTTTGATATTGCAACGATGCCATATCTATTGGATTTTGATTGATATTTTGTGACAATACGGCTGAATTGGATGATTGAATATTTTGGTATGGATTTTGTCCGACAGCTGCAGTTATTGGTTGAACCACCGTTTGATAGGGAGCTTGTGCGACAGATGCGACATTGGATTGAGCACTGTGGTAGGCATTTTGGGGAATAGAATTTGTATCGGATTTTGTATTTTGGAATGTTTTTGTTGGCGTCGAGATTGCTGTCGATTGGGAATTATAGTAGGGTACTGATGCTGAATATAAATGCATACTGGGGTCATAGTTGTATGGAGAGGAAATTGTTTGATCATTTTGTAGTGATAAATTGGCCATCTGTTGAGACAAATTCGATGGAACCCAAGACGATTGTTTGTTAGTATCGTTGATTTGGGTTGAAGGTGGCTGATAGTTTGTGGGTTCTTGTTGTTGCTGATACGGATAAGACGATTGGGGTACTTGTTGCTGTTGTTGTTGTTGTTGTTGTTGTTGCTGCTGCTGCTGTTGTTGTTTTTGTTGTTGTTGTTGCTGCTGCTGTTGTTGTTGTTGCTGTTGTTGTTGTTGCTGCTGCTGTTGTTGTTGTTGTTGTTGTTGCTGCTGCTGCTGCTGCTGTTGTTGTTGTTGTTGTTGTTGCTGCTGTTGTTGCAGTTCTTGATTAAAATTTGATTGAATGCCATATTGATAGCTAGATGAGGTGGACAGCATTTCATTTGAAGAGTTCCCATTTGTATATGCTGCAAACAAAAATCCACTTGACGGATCATATATTGGATTTTGAGTTGGTGTTGCTATTGATGCCGAATAAATATTTGGTGTATATGGTGTTTGATATTGTTGATTTGATTGTTCTTGATCGCTATAAGAAAAGTAATTTCCCGATGCTATGGGCACATTTGGATCTATAGATTGATTTTGTAAACTATACGGTGGCGGCTGACAATTGGTCTGATAAATTGGATTTATATATCCTCCATCAATGCCCTGATTGTATTGTTGCGGATCACTTCCATAATTGTATTCATATGATGAGATATTATAACTGGGATAAGGAACATATGGCGGAGGTGGTTCATTTGGTTGATAACTGGTCTGTGGATAATATTTGTCACTAATAGTTGATGTTACATCTGTTGAAATTGTTGTTGCTTCAGATCCAACTGGATTTGGACGAATTGTTGGTATATACGTACTATTTTCAGTAATACTACCAGATGTTGATGTAACACCAGATTTAAGGTAATCCTTCAATTTTGGTCCACTTGATTTAGGAGTAACATTTTGAATGGGTTTTGTTGATTGTAGTCGCTGTTGTCTTTCTTCATCTTGAACATCACGTGCTCCACGGATGCGTGACAATAATTTTTGTATATTCCCTTGTAGTTTCTTATAGAATTCCAGACCTTTCGAACTTTTACTCAACAAATCATCATAAACATCATAGGACGAAGCAAGCGAAGAGAAAAATGTCTCCCGATTATGTTTTGTGTCAACAAGTGTTTTAATATAGGGAGCACAACGAGCATAGCATTCAGTTAGTGCTCGCAAAACATTCGTTTGCGCTGCTAAATTACGTTCAGTTAATGCGACAGTTTTATCATGTTTGGCCAATTGTTTCCTAAACAGTTTGTCCAATTTTTTGTCGCCCCATGCAATTACATGCGCTGTTATGTCATCGTTTGTAGTGTCCTCACGAAGTGTTGTAAACAAATGAGATCGCTGAATACGCATTTCATTAACTTTATCTAATAATCTTTTAAGTTCCTGTACGGAATCTTCATCCGATGGATCATTGCATATTGGAACGACTGCTTGAACTTCACTTAATGGCTGGGCCAATGTTTTCAGATTATTCACATGCAAACCCATTGCTTTACGTAGAGTGTCATTACTTTCGCCAGCCTTACTATGAGCTTCTTGGTATTTTATAAATTCTCGATGAAGTTCGGCAAAATGTACACTTGGTCGTGAGCCCATTGTTTTCTGGTAGTTTTGCTCAAGTCTTTCCTCTTCATTTAGCAGCTCTTTAATTTCGTTTAGCATTACCTCAACGTCGGTACAGATTTCGGCTAAACTTGACATTGACGAAACTAAATCGGGAATTGCAGTTGGTTTGGCATTTAGTGCAGCACATCGGTCCACTAGACTTTGTGGCAATCGAGTGGATTGATTGTCAAAACTAAGTGATTCTACATTGAGTGAGGCAATGAACTTATTCAGTTCGTTATCTTTTTCCTCAATTTTACCACCAATTTTTCGCATCAGATTTGCTTTCTCTTCACTGTACATAGAACTTGCTTCGTGCGCCTTCATTGGAACCAATCTATGGAAAATATCTTCGCCAATTGATTCTGGATCGGTTACACTAAATCCAAGACCCTTAACTAAATCTGCACCCTGAATAGCTGATAAAGAGGATATTTCTGGCACTTCCTCGTGATATATAAACTCATTCTCATTTTTGGCCGCTTTACGTTTGGCTTCAGTTACATCCCATACAAATACAAGAGCTTCATTAATTTGATCGAAGTTACTCATTCCTTTACATTCTTTTTTGGCTTCTTCGAGTTTTTCACAGGCCGCTTGATACAAAGCTACTCTTTCGCCCATCTTTTGTTGTTCTTCTGACTGCTGTCCCTGATATAAATACAAAATGCAACTTAAATAGGATATTTTAAATGTAATGTATCGTTTCCATTCTTTAAAATTTTTACTACCGACTATATCGGATAGTGGTCCTTCTTCGCCATTGTTTAACAGGGCCGAGTATGCCGAATTATAGTAGCAAACTATTTGTGCTGTTACTTTGGCTACAATTCCCGCTTTTCGATTATCAGCCAAACTCTTTTCCAAAATACACTCCTGTGCCTGTGCATAACATAATTCCTGCATAAACAGTAACAGTTCTGCCGATAGATCACATGACGTTGCCTGTGGAAATGTATCCCTCAAATGGGTAAAAGCCCATGCGGCACATTGAAAATGTGTACATGCCAATTTCATTCCTTCGGATGTAGTTCGTTCATCGTTCGCACCAAGTATCGAATGCAAAACACCATAATTGTACAATGTAACGGCCATGTCATATCGAACGTCTGTAGCTTGAGTAATACCAGTTGAATATACGTCACGCCATGAGAATGATAGCAATTGACGTTCAGACGTTAGAGGAAATCGACTTTGCAGTGAATGTAGCTGGCAATAATACCTTTTTAAAATATTACATCCATTAACGTCAACTGTTGGTCGAGTAGCAGCATTGCGAAGAGATTCTAATGCATGAACTTCTTTTGAATATGTGTCCGGATCTTCATGATAACATTCGGCAATGTACTGAAAAATGCAACAAAAACATTAACTTCAACGTAGCGCTCCTATAAAATTATTAATGCGTAATTCTCTAAACAGTGGTGGTTCGAATGCCACATTAATAGCCTAAACTAAAGATAAAATGGTGGAAGATTTTTTCAAATCAAGAAATAGTTAGCATCATTTTTCCGACAAATAAAACTGAGCTTGTATTTTGTTCGCGCAACCAATTTACCAATTTACGTTTACGTGTAGAGTTTCTGGTTCACCCAAAAAGATTGATACGCAACGATAATTTTCTTGTCTAGTTTTTTTTTGTATCTAATTTCATTAATGGAATTCCAAATATTTCTCATAAAATATAATAGGTGTTCAAATGTATATAATGAATTCAGAATGACCTTGTACAAGTATTTCTACGCCCTTATTTATAGGCAGTTAGGGTGACTCATTCTCTTCTCTACACATAATTATAATGTTCTTTTTATTAATCCGCTTAGCTTAGAGTAATTAAGTATATTTTTTTAAGAAAATAAGCCCCCAGTTGGCTTAAGTAAACAAAATGTAATATTCTTTCTATCATCGGGCGAAGCACTTTTACTTGGTTTTTATTTGTAATCTTTACAATTTAAGTACTTACAGGACATTTCATTTGATAGAAGATGTACGGTTCTACAGGTATAACAATAAATATATTCAATTAACCAAATAAACAGATATTCTTCGATAAAAAAGCCTGACCAATTTATCTAATTAATATTTTTTAACAATAATCGGCTTCTGACGTCACATTGAATCATTTGTACAACAAAATGTCTTGGTACATTTTCATTTCCTTTATAATACTTACATGTTTTAAACTACCAAAAGATGTTGGTTCAGTGGTATTCTTCAGTTCAAAACTGATCATGGGCAATCTAGGAACCGCTTCCATAGTGCCCGAGTTTTTGGAGGCCACGTAAAATTTATAAAATTTTCTTGAAATTTTTTTCACTCCCGATTAAAAAAAAAACACAAAAACAATCGCTTTTTTCCACACAATGAAAATGAAATGTCATTTTGTGTGGATTGTGGATTTGTCGATGTACAGGGTTGCCACAAATTGAAATAGTAACAATAATAGATAAAATACTATAGAGTATGAATTGTTACAAAGGGAATTTTTAATTTTATTTTGTAAATTACCCGTCTAAACTAAACCTAAATAACGATACACATTTAGATTATGCCATATTACGCATTCTTTGTGAATATGAAGCACTGGACGCAGCAGACTTTAATATATAGGATCATTTTTTTCCCTCGCCAAGGTAAATCATATCCCTCTAGTGGTTAATTGACTTCCTGAGCAGGAACAACACCATACTGAAAAGGATTGTAAATCAGAGGTACAGTACAATAGATCGTGGTGCTGCGAGACTATAAGGACCAACTTTTCGCAAATTTAATCTACATCTAGATGTCCTAAATATAATCAAAAATGTGTACAATTTTCATTGGAAAAACAAAATTGATTTTTAATTTTCAATGAGTGTTTACAGTGATCAAAATAGCATTTTCCATTAATTTTATCCTATTTTGTTCAATAAATAAAATATCACGAACTTAACTCTGACGTTAAATCTAATTGATCTGCATAAGGAGTTAACAAACGTATTTTTCGTCCATCAACCGTAACCAATTCAATGGTTTGTCCATACTTATCGAGAAATATATCTTCGGCTCCCATCGAAGGATTAGACTACAATATCGATAAAAATGCAATAGAATAGATTTTTTTTTTATTATAAATGAAAATTGTACCTCTAGACGAATTATAGGTTTTGTTAAATCGACCTCATCATCATTTAGTGGAATTTGTAAATCATCGGTTGTAAACCGTAAACTTGATGCAATTGCTGCTGCATTCGTTTCGGAACAATCATTGACCGTATCCTCACCATCCACATATTCGATATTATCATCAATCAATGTACCGGGTAGTTGATCCAGTGCTTTATCTAATGCGGTTTCGTTTGTGTTCTGACGAAAAAATCCAAAAAAAATGATTAAATTAAATAAAATATGAACTAAAAAAATTGTTTATACAATTTGACCGGACACTTGTAACGTTTTACTGAACGTTGGATCATATGGATCCTGATAGGTTACGTAGATCACTTGATTATCGCCGTTATCACTGTCCGTGCCCGGTCTTTCAATCATTTTCCAAAATACTCCAACGGAATTATCATTTTCGTTTAAATTGGCTGTAGATGGTTCTACATCAGTTGCTGTCGATTTACCGGTTTGACCTTCATGGGTCTGTAAAATAAAATATTTCTCTGAATTATTATCACACCAGGGAGGGGGGGGGTGGGTTTTGTGTACCTTTTTATGTTTTGTTAAGTTTGAACAGTCCGAAAATGCTTTGTTGCATACTTTGCAATTGTATGGTTTTTCTCCGGTATGTGTACGAATATGTTTACGCAGTGCCCATTGTTCGGAGAATCCTTTTGTGCAAAAACTAAAAAAAAAGTTTTTTTTTTATTAAATTCACAGTAGTTGAACGAAGAACGATGGATCACCACCATGTCGTCACTTTGCTAAGAAAAGGGCAGACTTTGAAGACAGACTTGAAGTTTCTGTTCTTTTATAGTTTAGGCTCTGTTTTTAGGATGCGGTAGATGAAACAAACATTTTTTCCATTCATGTGTCTTTTGTGCTAATAGAATCGTGAGCGGTAAATAAGAGGAATTTCGTAATGTTCAAGATTTAATGGATTATGAACATTTATCATGCTTTTTCCTTCAAATTATTATAACGTCGAGATTGACATGCGAACGACTATATTAGCACCCCTTAATTACTATTTTAAAAACTAAACGGAGACTACGGTAAAGCTCGATATTGATTTTAATCCGGAAATATTTCAAAAAGTATTTTGTTTCTTCAACTGAAGTTAAATGACTGGCCAAATTTCATGGAACAATTCGTATTTGTTCCCCGATTCATTTTAGCAACATCTCTAAATATAAATTCTAAATAATCGAAAAGGTAGACAAATCACTGACATACCTACAAACAAATGGTTTCTCATTGTTGTGCCGTCGCAAATGTGTCCGATAGATTTCAATGTGCATAAATGATTTAAAGCAAATATTGCAATCGTACGGTTTGAAACTTTGATGACGTTTACTATGAATGCGACGTTGCGAACTTGTTTTAAATTTTTTATCACAGTGCAAACATTGATATGGTCGTTCACCGGTATGTATTCGTAAATGTTCCTGAAGATTACCATTCTGTGTGAATGATTTTCCGCATTCCTGAAACGAACAACAATTTTTAGCAATCTGAAAACTTCTACGGATATTTTTCTTGTAAACTGACCTCACAACTAAATGGTTTCGATCCGGAATGCCAACGGTAATGCAATTTGAGACTTGTTTTGTGGGCAAATGATTGTTTGCAAATGGTACAACCGAATCTTTTAACTCCTGTATGAGTAAGCAGATGATTGAGTAGATTTGGTTTTGTCTAAAAAAAAAAAAACACCCAAATTTGTTCCAATCAAAAGTATCCATTCGAAACGACAAAACCGCCTTACCTTAAATGAAACACCACATTTGTCACAAGGATACGGACGATAATCGGAATGGACCAATTGATGTCTCTGCAGCAGTTGTTTATGTTTGAAACTTTTATCACATTTACTACACACAAATCGATATCCGGCATTGTGTTCAGACTCTTTGTGATACATTATTGAGCTGGCCGTTTTAAATGTTCGATCACATTTATCACATGGATACTTCAGTTGATCGGTGCCATTAATAGCATCGTTCAATTCGATTACAATTTGTATAGGTTTTTCGGCATCAGGTCCATGAATTAATTCCAAATGTTTGTTGAGTAGACTTTTGTTCGAAAAGGTTTTATTGCAAATCTCACAATCGATGCGATGAATTTTCTAAAATTCGTATATAAATAATAAAAAAAAAAAACTAATTTTAAGCAAATTTTCTGATTTTCTACCATTGGCGGTGATGAGTCACTTAAACTGGTTGAAGGAATTTCTTCAAAATTTGCATTTTCGGTTGGAGTCGTTGACATAGTTACAATAGAGCCATTTTCTGTGTCGAACATTAAAAAATTTGTCTACAATAAAAAAAAAACGAAAAATTAAATCAAAATCTTTTTCCATTCTATCTAACTTATACTTTTGAATTATTTTCTGCTAGTGATTCTAAGTCTTCACCCGGTCCAATACCAAGACTATCTGATATAAGAACTTGACCCTTTGAACTCACTATATTACTATTGTCTACTTTGTCTATGTGCTGAAGGCCATAGAGAACTTGGGCCGCTTCTTCCATATTATCTCTGTCTTTATTCTGCTCATTATTTTTTAAGCCATTCAATGGAGCAATGGAATCTTCTTCTAATTTTGTTTTTATTTCGTTTTCCTAAAATAAATTTCAACATGTTCAACAAGCAGGTTCTTAATATGTATAAAAATGGAAACAAACCTCTAAACCTTCAATAATCCCTTCGCCAATATGTCCCGAATCACTTTGATGCGTTGACAAATCACCGCGTTCAGAAAATACTTGCTCACATTCGGTACATTCATACTGTACAAAATGATGTGTGGCACGATGGGCTAAAAATCGATGTTCCTGAATAAATGCTCGACTGCATACATCACAAATAAATTTTGTTTTTCGCTTTTTATGGAAATCTACAAAACAAAAACCAGAATCTTACAATTTGGAACATTTTACTCTACATCCCAGAGTATAACTAACATTTCGCTCTGGCAACACCACCACTGTACTTGTTATCACATACCACATCTCCGAGATTATGTCCGTTGCTATCCTTTAAATGGCCAATAAGTTGATCCGAATAATCAACCAGTTTAGAATGTTCATGATTTTGACATCCATCCTCATATGTTGTTTCGGATTTATCGATTACACCATTTTCCACATAAATTCGCTCCAGTTCCTTACCCTAAAAAACCAAAAAAACAAAATTATGAATTTGCTTTGTTTTGATATCATCGTTTCTACCTGAACTACTTCCTGAAATCTAGACGGTATTTTAATGTGACGTTTTCTTCGTCCTTCCGTTTCTTCCTCACACTGTTCGGTCTTTTGTTCTTCCAATTTCTTCTCTTCGGCCGCTTTTTTAGCTTCAACCTTCAATGGAAGAATATAAAGAAGTGGTACAATATTTAACAATAAATTTGATAACAAAAAAAGATTAAATACTTTTGCTGCAGCAATTTGTTGAGCCAGCAATATGTCCTGAGATGGTTTTGGCGGACGACCACGTTTTCGTTTTGGCTTATCCATCACATTCATCCGTTGGGAAATACTATCATTTCGTTTGTACAATGCTAGAATTAAATGATTATTAAGACACTTTTCGATACGATCCGATATACTTAGATAGGTTAAGAATGTTACCTTTGCCAATGTTGTGATCAACTTCAATATGTTCCTCAACCAAATCATTGTCGGTTATTGTAAAAAATTTATTTTGTTTATTCAGTAGATCTTTTAAGTTTTCTTGTCCTGCCACAACAAGATCGAAAAATTCGACTGTTGATTGAACCTGCAAATAACAACCGGGACATATCCATCGAGGATACTTTCCATCATCAGTTATCTGAAAAGGCAAATAGTTTTACGTTGGAATTTAACTATATATAAGGGAACAAATTCTGAAGAAGTACATGGATGGGAAACTCTTAAGAGACGAATCGTATGGATTGGTAGGCACAGATTAGTAGTGTAGCCTTATGAAGTGATACGACGATGGATCAGAGTGTTTACAAAAGAAGTTTCGGGTAGGATTTATTTCCCATATTTTCAAATTCACACAAAAATCACAATATTTGGATTCGGGCAGTTTTTATATTAAAAAAAAAAAAAAAAAATGGAAAATTGAAAAAAATCATTTGAGCACCACTTTTAGAAAAATGTCGACATTCGAATTGTCAAAATGATTGATTTTTGTAACACACAAATTACCTTCAATGGAAGATAATTATTTATCAGCACGCTAATATCATCAGCATTAGCATTATTGTATAAAGGTGATCCGTTTGAATTTTCTTCACCGCATAAACGGCAAATATGTGAATCATATATAAGAAAAAGATCTTCGTTGTCCACCATTTTTTTTTTAATTTTATTTTTTGGTGTGGAAGTCGACTTTGGCAACGGCGAGACTTACGATCCACAAAATGTCAGCTGTTTGTTGCTGTCAACAAATTTTAATTTAATTTTTCCAATCAAAACATAAATAATGGTTTATATAAATACGAAATAAAACTAATTGCGTGTCTTTCTTTGTTAACGGTAGAAATAATGAACCGATTTGAATATCAACCGGCTAAGCTCAAAGAAGACGAGACTTTTGTGAGCAAAGATAGAAATATTAAAATCTACGATGGTGATGAAAAAGTAAGTTGGTTTTCATTAAACATTAAAATATCCCTATTGTTTAAAATTTAACTAGTTTAACTGTGAACATCCTTAAAATCTGTCCCAATTAAAGTGGCACTTTGCCATTCATTGAAAGAAAGTTGCCAAAAATAAGTAACAATTACAGACAAACTACGAAGATGGTGAAGTAGTACTAACAACCCATCGGTTATTCTGGGGCCGTGTTGGTGATATTGGAAGAGGGCTGACAAGTTTGTGTCTACATCTCAAGTATGTAATATCACTGGACGAAGAAGTGGCTAGTTCTTTTGTGTTTGGTAAGAAAAAACGAATTATTCTACATTTAACATCACCCATGAGAGATAAGGCTCCTGGTCCCGTTGACAATAGTAGTTATTCATTTATAAAATTATCTGGACGAAATGGTTTAGATACGACATTTGTCAGTTCACTTAATGAAACGATATTGGCGCGAGTGTGGGAAGTTAACGAACAATCAAAGTCTAACGTTGAAAATGCTCCATCGCCAAGAATAAAACTACGAACGGGAATCGTTGGAATTGAACGAAGTATGCAGGAAAAACAGAAACAAACTGACGAAAACATAAGTCTTGCCTTTCAAGATTTAAGTAAATTAATGACAATGGCCAAAGATATGGTTGGCATATCGAAGGTGATCAGTGCCAAGATACGTGAACGGCAAGGTGATATATCCGAAGATGAAACGGTTCGTTTTAAATCATATTTAATGAGTCTGGGCATTGATGATCCAGTTACACGTGATCATTTCGAAAGCAGTTCACAGTACTACTGTAGTCTATCGAATCAAATTTGTGAAATGCTGTTGGATCCACTAACAGAAGTTGGTGGAATGATGTCTTTGGCCGATGTCTATTGTCGTGTCAATCGAGCTCGTGGATTAGAATTATTATCACCAGAAGATTTACTGAATGCATGTAAATTGCTCAGCGGACCAATGAGACTTCGCAAATTTCCAAGCGGTGCAATGGTTTTACAATTAGAAAGTCATGATGATGAAGCAGTTGCTAGGGATACAGCAGATCAGGTAAGAATATTCGAGATTTATTTTTGGATTTGATTTTATTTTTATCGATTGCATTTGATTTAAGGTCGAACAAGCAAAATCACTTACAATTGAAGAGTTGGCAAGAATTTTAAATATTTCCATAGTTTTGGCTCAGGAACGATTACTTACCTCTGAGCGAGCGGGAAAAATTTGTCGCGATGAATCGATGGAGGGCCTTCGTTTTTATTCAAATTTATTTTTGCAAAATACTTAAAAGCTAAAAATTAAATATGCTTTTTGGCATGATAAAACTGTTTGTTCCTTAACTGCCAACGCGTAGAATGACTTTAAGGTGGCTAGAGTTTTCAGCTTCACTGTACCAGATATAATAGACTTATTAAGCTATAAGTGATTTAGGCAGTTACCATAGATTACTGTAAATAAGCGAATTATGACGATAGAATACACTGAGACCTAATATACGATTGTCTCCCAACACAAAACATAGGCACCTCTTTACTACTAGATTTTAATTTAGTTCTGAATTTAGAACTTCATTTGAAGGAAGAAATCGAACGAAATTCTTAACTCTACCAAAATACTGGCTTTGAGACCATTGTTGCTAACAGAAATGCTCGAAACTATCCAAATATTTCGATAAATGTTTAAAGGTTGGCTTATCTGTCAGATATCATGCGTACGATGGATTCAAACATCACAAGCGGTCCACAAAGGTTTGTCCATTAGTTGATGACGGATTAATTGGTTTGTTGAATTTGATCATGCAGGGTCCACGAACTCCGTTTAGCCTTGAAATATTCTTTCACACTCCAAATTAAGTGTTTAATTTGTAATAAATTAATTTAAAAAAAAATTTGGTTAACCCTTTCATGTTCGAAATTTAAATTATTTGAGTTAAATTTTTTTTTTTAATGTAATACTCGATGTAAGCGATCACATACAATTCTAATCACATAATTCTGACGACATTCTCTCTATCCATTGCAATGTGCACCAAATCACCAACTGATGATATTCCTATACAATTTCTTGCTCAAAACTAAGACATCTTTTTTCTGCCAATACCTCGTCTTCCTTCGATTTTTTCTGTGGAGAATTATCTGTACTGTAGTTTATATTTTGTATTCTGTGCCCTTTATTGATAGAACTTCTTCATTTCTAATGTCGTCCGTCCCATTACTATCAACGTTCATGATGCCTTCATACCGTACAATCAGAGGCGAACCAAACGTATCATTTGAGAAATCGCCAATCGAAGTTTCAAGTCTCTGGAGTGTGCAATTTTGTTTTCTTTGTATTTACAGAATGTCATTTCGTCGTAACATTTCAATATAAAATAATCAAAATTATGACAACGCCTCCAAATGGCTATTAGTCGTACCGTTTGAGTGACCATAACAACAAATAGGGTGCCCTAGTGGTATCAAAACGGCTCAATTGTGTTAATTGGTAGACTAGGGTAGGTTTCGTCACTTTTACCAACAAATCATGATAATAATTCTCTTTCAATAAAATATGCTCTTTTGGAGGGGGGGGGGTCATCAGATTTCATTGGAAATAGTCATAGGATGGTAGGTTTTTTTTAAACAGGACCCACCATTAATATAGGGAGAGAAAAAAATATCAATAATTTAGTTACTTGGCAAAGATTCATTTATTAGTTTATATTTCATTTTATTAAGTAAGTACACAACGTATAAAAATATTTTTCTTTTTGTACATCTTAAACAGTGAGTCAATTAAATTGTATTTAATTTCGTATTAGTTTGTTTCTTTGAAAAGAAAAGGATTATTATTAGAAAACCATAAATAATATATAGTAAAATGTCTACGTACACCTAATCCTAATGAAAAATTAAAATAACAAAATTAAATATACATCTCTCTCTCTCTCTAGTTATATAATAAAAATAATTAATAATAGCACAATAATTAAAATAAACAGCCTAAATATAACTCTCATCAATATTTATTTGATGCAACAGAGTACCGTGCGTGTGCCAACATAAATTTTCCATTTGATTTTCATTAGATCTACGATTGGCATCATTTTCGATATTCATCGATCGATCGTTTATGATCGATGTCCAATCATCGTCTATAATATCTAAAAGAAATAGAAGAAAAGATGTGGAAATGTAGGAATATTTCCAAAAAAAAAAACAAAAAAAAAATTCAAACGAAAAGATTTTTTTTTCTTTCTTTCTTTCTTATACCACACCTCATAGGTTTGGTATAGTAAATAATTTCAAACACAAACAAAAAAACATACAACCCTCTCTATTAATTATAATGAAAATTATTGCTCATTATGGGTGGTCGCCTGGTCGCATCAATTCAATCGCCTATCAATTCATCATACGACACCAATAATCTTCCAGAGATATTTTTTTCCTTTTTTTTTTATTATAAATATTTGATTGCCGCCTATGAATTGTACGGGGACTGAATTAACGGTTAGACCCTTGTACACATAAATGGAGTTAGTGCTCAGTTATGTTAGTAATCAAATTAAATACACAAAACAACGCCTACAAAATGGACCCATTCAATGTCAATAATTCTAAATTAGATGAGACATCATGCATCGACTTGTATCTGAACTAACATTTAGTTTATTTGTGTTGTGGCTTGATAAAAATTGCTCATTAACTAGTTGAGAAGTAGATGAAACATTTATCTTACTAATTGTTGATAGTTCGGCATTATTCACATTTGTTTCGTCCATTTGTATATCTGAAACATTAGAAATAGAGGCATAATGATTGGACCTTTTGTGTATGTCTATGTTGTATTGAAGTTAACAATATTTAGGCAAAAAACTTGTTTAGAAAAAAAAAAAAAACGTAGCGCCAAATTTATCGTGACTTTTCTTTTTCCAACCACTTTTGATCTGTTCTTAATGTGCCATCGGAATGGCTAAGAATTTATATACACACCCATCCCTTGCACGGTAGATATGTTCTACGACAAATCCGTGTAAATCGATACCGTGTAAATGAGACACAACATGGAATAAGTGCGTTTACCTTAACCTTAAGTAACCTTAAACAAGGAACGATAGTGTACTATAGATACTTTAATGTATAAAAAAGCGCTGAACTATGAATTGTGATGGTAACATTTGTGGTGTATCTTATTCTTTACAAAAAATATACCCCCCCCCCAATTAATGTCTGATCAGTTGTACTAAATTATAATCTAGAGAATATTCATCGGAAGCCTTCACTCTAGCAAATATTTTACGAAATCAACTGGTAAGACTTTTAACTACTCGCGCACATTTTTCTTTTTAACATAACTACTTGCGGGGTGTATAATGTACACCACATATTATTTATCATCAGACATAATTGATATTCTATTGTTCCTGATGAGTAAAATATGTCTTATTCACTATTGTGAGTGTCGCTATTAATGTTTTACATTTGTTACACGTAATAATGACGAAGGCTTAAATTGAAACTGGCAGGGATCTTTTGGCAACATGTTAAAGGAAGAATGCATAGAGTGGCTAGTGTGGGTAAACGTGTAAAAATAGGTAAAAATACAGATATTTCGTATTGTTGGTGTACTTTTTACACCAGCGCGAGTAGTTAAAGGTTAAGATATATGAAAAACGACCTACATAGCTTTGGAAGTTTAGAAGATAAATAGTTAGCAGTCAGAAATCTTGCTATCATATAACGGTAAAGAGTACAAACATTTAAAAGGCCAAAAAATGATTTGCGAGAGATCAAAATCATCAGTTGATGTTTTTGTTTATTTGAAAGAGCTACGCTTTTCTAAAAAAAAAAAAATTGAAATCACTCCAGAGGAATTGGGTATTTTAAAAATTAGTTTAAGATCCTGAAGATAAAATATGAGAAAGAGACTTCCGTCATTAAAATATATACGCTTCGTGTCTGTTACATAGGTAGTTGTAACATATTTAAAGTACATCGACATCCAGTTGAGACTTGACGCTATTTACAATTTATTTATATGAATTGAAAAAATCAATAAATTAAATAACATTTTTTATTTACTTGTTGTCCGTCAATCAAGTGTTTATACTTTTAAATAATAATTAATAAATTATCATTACAAAAAGTGCATTCCGAATAGCGCCAATAAGAACAGACGAAGTATATAATTAGAAATTAACGAGTATGCAATAAAAAAAAATAAAAAAAAAAAAAATTTTAAATTTAGTACAAACCTTCACATTCAATGCGATTTCGTTTTACATCCGCTGGATATTCGAAATTACTGCAGCGCTTTCTTTTATCTGGGACAAAGTGCTGTTCATGTTCAACGTCCATAACCGTTATTTCCTTATCGTTTGTGGCAGTTACCGAATTTTGAATATTATTTTCCTCATTCTGATTGTTTACGGTGACAATATGAGCAAATCCATAATAGCCGTTCGATGATAAATGGGACACTGGTTTAACAATGGCTGTGGCTGTACTGAACAAATCGATTTTTTGCCGTCGCAACATTAGATTATCCGTTCCACATACCGGAGTTGTTGGAAAATCATTTCCATGGGGCCAACATGAATTTTCATGATTTGTTAATACCATTTTTATTGCACTATTATTTTGATTGTATACTGAACCGAGTTTTGAAGCGCGATTTTTGCCAGACGATAGCACAAATTTTTCTGTACAAAATTTCGCAATGAGATCAGCGATAAAACTTGTACGAATATATGTGGCACAGAAATGTCAGCTGGTTGTGCATTGAAAAAGTATCGAAGGTAAATGTAATGTTATATTTAAAGCGAAACCGGTGTAATATTGTACGATGCAGTTTCGGTTTTTGGTGTTTACAAATTTCGTGCGCGAACATTGATATAAATTATACTGGATTGTTTAAACTCAAGGAACTGTCATATTCAAATGCCAATATGTAAACAAACATCCATTTTTATACTACGTACATCCAAAAAACAATCAAAACTTTGGCGGTTCAATTCAAAGAATAATCTCAATAAGCATTTAAAATACTCTAAATTATGACCAAAAATAAATGAATAATTTTTCCTTCATTGTTTATTGATTATCTTTTTGAAATAACTCAATTTCGGAAATAATTAAAGAAAACGTGAACAGTATATTGTTTACTACTTCGACATTTTGTAAGACAAAATGGTATACCTAATCCATTAGATTATGATATCAATGGGCGCGAATGACGCGTATAGCGACAATATTACGAATGTCGAAAGAAAAGAAGTTCAAATGGAAAATTACTGTGGGTATGTTTGTTTTCCTATTTGGGTGGCAGTGTCCTATTTTTGGGACAATTTTAAAAATAGTTTTTCCTTCAAAATTTATCAGAATTAAGAATACTTATAAACATTAGTTGGTATTTAATGCTAATCGTAGAAGATTAAAAAATGTTTATACAAATGTCAATATAATAATATAGCGGATTTTTCGTTTAGCTATGTATATATAGCTATAGCTATAAATAACATTAAGTTTCATTTCTAATATTCTAATTTGTCACCTATGTATCTCTAACTTTCTGACATATGTAAAACATGGCCCAAGTTCATATTTTTTATTTGATTGTCATAAAAAATTGAAATTGAAATTATACATGAACAAAATTGACAGGAACACTAAACAAAAACGTTAGTAAATAATATCTTTTAACTCTCAGCTACAATTAATTTTGTTTAAAGTTAAACACTGAAAAGAATGATTCATTTATTAAAAATCTATTGCGAGATAAAGAATACGACCAACTATGTTTTTATGGTAGCTTTTAAATTCTTAACCGACATTTTAATTTGCATCAGGCAACTCAAAAATATGACATATTTGATGTCGATATGTCGATTATCGAAACCAAACCAAACGGTAAACGGAAATTTTAACAGAAAAATAAAGAATTAATAATTTTCGATTGTGTTCGTTCCTATATATCAGTACAATAATGGAGTTTTTCAGGCAGCATCCTGATGCTATGAAAATTGTGTTTGATATGTGCCAAGAGTTAAATACTTTTGAAGAACAATTAAATGCCGAAACCGAGGTAAAATTTCAGGCTTTTTTTTGACAAGATAATTTTTCTTTTAATTTTATTTGTGGAAAAAGAAAAACTGAATATTTTTATTATATTCATTGTATAAAAAGGAAAGAGTGATGGAAATCACTTGGTAAAAATAAATTTGTGCTGGCCTATATTCCAAATTATCAGGCTAAATAACTCTTGTACCTTTCTAAAGGGCTCTTCGAATCAAGTTTGTAGGTGGAAACATTTTTTAAAAATAACTGCTACTACTACCACTACTCTATTTATTAAGTTAGAACAATTTTTGGACTTAAAAATTGTTCCCATATATCTAAGTTTAGTCTAAAGAAAAAAAGGAAAAAAAAAATAGAAAAAAGTTACAGAGTACAAAATTTGTTTATAAGGTAATTGTACCAATTTCCGATACGTTGACAATTCCGTGGTTTACTGTAAACAAGGTGACGATAAAAATGTATTCTCCTTCACCATCTGGTTTCTTTTATGGACAAGCATAAGATTTTCTGCAGATTTTTTTAATTCGATTGGTCAACTGTTATGTTATTTTCAGGATTGAACACAATTGTCTGAACTTCATCTTCAACTGATTGTAAAATGGAACCAACTAAATCTAATTTGTGTTAATGATTTTCCTCACATTAAAAAGAACTTTCCATAGAATAAGGTCTCAAAGTTTCTCTTCTCTCTTCTGTCCGGAGACCAGCTAGTAACACATGAAAAAACTTTAAATTCTACTCCTTTTTTCCAAACTTCACCTCATTTTTATTAATTCCCATAAAATATTTTTGTTGATAGGTCAAAAATGTTTTCGACTCAGTTTCTATCCGCATTTTTGATTATTTTAAATAACCCGCCGAACAGCTCCAATTCGAAAAAATGGGAACAGCATCAGAAATAGGCACTGTTACTTCTATCTATTTTAATGTTTTAAAGTTTTTCTCAACAATGATGTTAAAAAAATACTGAATTCACTCTCTGCTGTTGTTTGTTGTTGTTCGTTGTATGCTCGAAGGTCTTGATCTAGCATTAAAGGAAAAAACAGATTATAGACCATATAGAGACCATAGTGGGCAGAGAAAGAGAGACTATGTACTACTATTAGGTATTGCATGTCTTTTGATTATGGAATTATAAAGGTAACAGAGGCAGGGATCAACCCAAAAAAAAAGACAGTCGTCAGTTTCACAATGGTACCCGATCGATTTGTAGTGGTGATTTTCGTGTGTTGTTTTGAGAATGTTTGGGAAATGTCGGAAAAAACTAATCTAATTCCATTTTGTTTTTATTTTTATTTTTTCGTAGGCTATTCTTAAAGAAATTGAAAATAGTATTCCAAAAAAGTTGACTGCAGCCATCGATAAGACGCCACAACAAAATAAAAAGAAACAAAAGAAAAGCGTCCTGTCTGATGGTAATTTATAAATGATCAACAACAAACATTCTTGATTCTAACAGTAAACATTTCTTTAATAGTTACCGCAAATCTTAACAATCAACCGAACTTTTCATTGCGATCTACTCGAACGGCTGCAATGAAAGCATCCATCGGTTCGGTGAGTATTTTTGCTTGACTACGAAGTAATTTATAAATTTTAATGATTTTCGCATAATCTACCAGAAAGAAAAGCCTATAGGATCGAAATTGCGACGGCAGGACAATGTAAAAATAGAACGAATTTCGGATGAACGTACGGCAAAAGTTGATAAAACGAATTTAGTTGACACCGATTCATTGAATGTTAAAAAGGAAAAAATCTCATTGGGCGAAAAAGAAGCAACCGAAAATGAACCAGTGAAACATGATAATGGCAAAAGAAAATCAAGTGATGAGGGAATATCGAGTCTTAGTTCACAGAGTGATCAAGAATTGACCAAGAAAGTAAAGGTTTAGTTTTTATCTAATTAACAGTCAATTTCAATAAAATGAGATTTACCCAATAATTACAGATTGATTCGTCCGTCCAAATTCTATCGACCGAATCGGAAACGATTGTTGTATTATCAGACGATGAAAATATTATGCCGCCTCCGCCGCCCCCACCATCAAAGAAATGTAATTTTAGTTTTAATTTAAATTTAAATTCTAATTCTCAATTTCTCTAATTTTAGTATCAAAAAAAGTGCCGAAATCCCGAAAAGGTTCTGTCGATTCAGAATCTGATCAGGTAAAATTATGGTTAACGTGAATATAGCACAAACAAAACTGTAATTATTAATTCATTTTAGCCTTCTACACGTAATAAGCGAACCAAAAAGTTAACGAAAAGCTCCAAGGCTAGTATAAAAGCTGAGCCTAATGTGACGATTGAAGAACAAACAGGAGCCAAACGAAAAGTTGGCAAAACATCAATGGAATCAGTTTATGAAGATGCTATTTCTGAGGAAGACAAAGAATTGACACCAAAATTATTCACTTCATTTGTTGCACTTAAAAAAATCGTAAGTTTTTGCTTAATTAATTCGTTCGTGGAGGATGTCGTTAATGAATTTTGCTTCCATACCGTATATGAAATATAAAAAGGGAAGATTTGTAGAAATTTTCAGATTTTTTTTCGCGTTTTTTCGTATTTTCTCTATGAATTGGAAGTTTTGCAAAAAAAAAAAATGCAACAAAAATTTTCGTCACTCTGTTCGCTCGCTTGTTGACACGATAACTTTAGAACGCGTTGAGTTAGAAGTTTGATTTTTTTTTTGATTGTTTAAATTTTAAAATATGTCTAGGGTTTTTGGTATTGTAAATGGGCAGAATCCTCCTACCCCTTCGACCCTCTGTCATACAAATTTTTTATAAACAATGTGTGATTTGCCATACTAAACAAAATATGATATTTGTTGTAGACTGTAGAGCATATAAGGGTGTAACAGATTATAGCGATTTGTTAACCCTTATAGGACGTCCCATACTAAAATTCAATAAAATAACAATTTTCTCACAATTCTTATATGAAATTGAGAAAAAATTGTAAATACAGAAAAGTTTTTGTTTTTTTTTTGTGCTGCATAAAAGGAGGTTACGATTTTTGATCCACCTTTAACCCTTATAGGACCCACCACACTAAATGACTATTACATGAAATTGAAAAGGAGGGGTGGTAGTGTAGGTATTAATCCTGGGGGAATGGTGGTGGAAGGGTAGGGGCGTGGGGGTAGTTTAGTATGGAAGCCGTGTTAGGTTTACTAAGCAGTTTTTTTTGTTGTTGTTGAAATTAGGATTTAATCAGTGATTCAACATTTGTAACTGAACCGAAAAATGATGCAACCTTCTTGGCCCCAGTCAATACGTTCATTGTTGACAATAAATCAGCTAATATGCCAAACATCAAATGTGAGGCAACATTTAGTGTTGCCGGTAGCGCTCTGCCAAACGATACATTTGTTCTTGACGCAATGCCACAGGAAGAAAAGCAATTGAGCATAATGACGGAAGATGACTCGATTGATGATATAGTTATAGTCGAACCAACAATGTTACCGCCGATGTTGAAAAAGAAAAAGGAATTGTTTAAGTAAGTTATTCTAATACTAAGAAGTTCGTTGCCAATTAACAATAATAATTATTATTATTCTTTTAAGTCCGTGCATTAAAAGTCCAATGAAGAAAAAAGTCGAAGCATTTGAGAGACATGCAACCGAATTACAAAGTCCAGCACAACGTCAGACCAGAACGAAAACTCGTGCGAAACAAGCGTCCAAAGAATCGGAGGAGGCTGCGGTATAAATTGCCTGAATTAAATATTTTATGATGTGATGAGAATTTACTTACCAATTAGGCGTTGGCAAAATCATTAAAACCATCAACACCTCTGGTTGAACCACGTCCAACAAAAATGGTCACACCAACAACCTATGCGTATGCATCAACACCATTACCGAGTCAGACCAATAAAAAAGCACCGACGCCATCATCGTCAAGATTGGCTCATCTGGTCAAACAAAACAGCGTGGGTAAAAAATTATCCACAAGGGATGGCAGTGTTGATGATAAAAAACGGGGTATTCAGGTAAGTAATCAGTTTTTTTTCGTCCTTCAGACTTTCCTCATTAACCGAACTGACACAGTTTTCCATTTTTTACTTATAAGATCTGCTCTGGGTATTATCCTGTTGAACGTTTAATTGTTAGCCACAAAAACAATCACTTTATGTTAAACTGCCTCGGGGAATTGTTGCGGAGATGTATCATCTTACTTACTCCTTATTTAACCACTAAGTGTTGATATAAAATTCATTAGTCTCTTTGACTGACCTTGACCAAGTTATTTAGTTAGTGTAGAATGAGAAAGGCGCCCTAAAGCGCCCGAAAATCCCTATACCTCCGATGGGCCCAGTAGATATGTTTGGTGACTTGGCTCTAGACTACCATTCTAAGATATCGATAAACCCTAGGATGGTTGGCCAAGGTGCGTCATGAATTTGCGAGGCTTGTTCTTGGAGAGATCTGCAAACTCTAACCGGTAAGCCCAGGAAAGGTTCAGGTAAGTGCAATGGAAAACTAGTTCCTATTTTCGCTAGCTCGTCAGCCTTTTCGTTCCCCTCCAGACCTGAATGTCCTCTCACCCATAGGAGTTTAGTTCTCCCAAACGTACCAGAGCTTAAAGGCATTCATATATCAGTCCCGAGGTGAGTTTGAAGGAGTCAAGTGCGTTCAGCGCTCCTTTAGACCTTGACCAATAAAAACTAAATATTTTTTTTGTTAAAAAATTTATTTTCCTTTCCGTAGGCAACAATTGAGGAGAAAAAGAAAAAAAACGAGGAGAAAATACGCCAAGTTCAACAAACACGTGAGGCTATAGAAAAAGAGAAAATGGATAAATACATAAAGATGATGCAGGTAATTTAATATTTTTAACAATCGGAAGTATATATTGTCGTTTTGGACCTCTGGGATGGGATGGCTAGGATTTCGTTGTTTAATTGTAATTTGTCCCATATGGCCTTTTGGTTTGCCACATGATTACCATAATCGATCACAAAACAAATGCTCTTCAATTCTTGAGACTGAAACCAGCCATTGCTGGCTAAAATCCTATCTAGTATTGATCGGTAGAGCACCAAGTCCCATTGGACAATATGAAATGCTATCGCAGGCAGGTTTGTCGAAGAAAATCTTAAAGGTCCTTGTTTGTGTAATTACTGGACACTTGGGCTTTAACGAAAATTTGAATCTGGGCTGGGCCTGCATGTGATTGCTGCGCTGCGAGGACAATGAGACGGTATTCTACTTTTTAGAGGAATATCTGGCTTTTTGGTTGAGCGAGGTGGGCGATACTTGATAGTTAATTTCTGAACGCAACTATGTTACGGAATACTAAGCTGAGCGAGAATTTCCAGACGATTTCTCTTAGGGATGGGATTTATTGGATGAGGCTTCGTTTCTGGAGAATATCGCCGTTTGCTACTCCCAATCTTTTTAAAAAAAAAACCATAGTCAACCTTCAGTGATATTGTCGGCTTTAGATGATTTTTTTTAATGGTGTTTTGATTACGGGTAAGTATGTAGGGTAGGGGCTTGTTTTAAGAAAGGTATTGAAGAGAAAGATGATAAAATAAAGAAATGAAGAATGTTGTAGACTTAGATATGTATGACAACCCTGTGGGTGTAGGTATTGTTTTGGAGGACTTTGAAATCTTCGGTCCTTCTTTCAACTAATAATAAAAAATGTTAATTTAATTTTTGTAGACATTCTCTTCTCTTTTTTTCTGCGTGTCCTTAGGGTCCTTAGGGTTTTTAAAAATAATTTTCTCTTTCAATTGTCCCTTACGCTTAATAATTAGCGCTTATTAAATTCTAAATTCTATTGTTAGGAAAAGGAAGAAAAACTACAGGAAGCCGCTCGCAAAAAAATGGTAAGCAAAAAGAACATTGAAGAAATGACGAGAAATCTGAAATTAGTGGAACAAAAACGTGAGGAAAAACAAAAGGAACAACAAGAGAAAAAGTAAATTAACCTTAAAAATCATTTGTTTTGTTTTAATTAATTAATTAATTTTGGAATTGTTACAAATTTTAAGAACTGAACGCGAATTGGCCGAAGCAGCACGTATTGAACGTATAAATATGAACAATATGCGAATTTTAAGCGAGAAAAATTTACTCTATCAGAAATTAAAACAAAACGAAAAGGAATATATGTTCCAATATAATAATAAATACAGGTTTGAAGCTGTCCTAAGTGATGATTCTACCGATGATGAATCAAAGAACACGAAAAAAGGGCCACCACCAAAATGGAGTCTTTGTAAGTGTGATTGGCAAATTCCATATTGTCATATTGAATTCTTATTGTGACATGATCATTTTAGGCAAATATCGTAAATCGACCACCCTTAAACAATCCTATCTAAATACGAAAATTATTGATACCTTTTTCTCAGTGAAAGCGATGACGCCGGATTTGAAGGCCATTTTTCCAGCAATTGATCCAAGAAATTTGAAACGTAACTCTAGTGCCGTATGGAACACTCCACCACGATACTCAGAACTTCCAAAATATTAACTACAATACGTACATAAATACCTTACTACTTAGTTAAACTTTTTTTTTATATAAATAATGTCCTTTAATTTTCTAATAAATCATAATTTTAATTAATTAAAAATTATTTATTTAACAATATTGTCCTTAGAGGACTTAGTTTCTTATGCACACATTCCGGTAAGTATATACTTAGATCATTAATATTTAATGATTAATTTATCTAGTTCTAGATGCTGTCCACTTCATGTACTTACTGGGATTATCAACACGTGGGATGAGAAATTTGTAAGGACTCAAGAAAAATTTCTAAACGCCTAACAGAGCTGAACAGCTGGATATTTAATGATTAATTTTGCTTTATTTATCTAGTTCTAGATGCTGTCCACTTCATGTACTCTTCGGATTATCAACACGTGGGATGATCGGTTTAAAGGACTCAAGAAAATCCTAGACGCCTAATAGAGCTTAGCCGCAGAATTATTCTATTATTCTAATGATGTGGTCAACACTTAAGGATAGAACTATCTGGCATCTGACATCTGACAGAACTCGGAGAGCTAATCCTATTTGAATGAGTTAAATTGTTAGAAGAAAGAAGAAGAAGATTTCAGCCACTAATACTACAATGATCGAAGTTCAGCTACAACATATTAAAAAAAAAGAAGAATCGAAGTAAGTAGAATTAGTAGTAGTGAACAATTAGCCAACATTTATCTGTCTGTTGGGGATAATTCATCATCGTGCACTATATAAAAACAATTAATAAATTACAATATCCAAATTATCTAAATAGTCCCACTGGGACATAATGAAATTTTGTCCCAGTGAACCTAATTATCCTAAAACCATACTGTGCCGTAATTTAAAGCTAGGCCAACATTGGAAAATTTATTGTTCTATATATCCAAGTTTAAGATTGAATTTATTCAATTTATGGAAAATTTCCATATTTAAAAGTTTTCCAAGATTTATTTTAATATTCGGTTCATGTTCGTGTTTATTCAATAACAAAAAAAAAATGATTTCCAAAATTCCTGTTTGAGAAATTCTTGTAAGTTTCGTTTGTTTATCGAAAGGAATCGTTTTATAATTGGCTCTCAACACGTGGTGGAATGTTTACGTCGTATGCATATGTATATGTATGTATATAGAAAAAAATAAATTTGAACGCATGCGCACGGTTGATATGTTACTATGATGCGACAGAGTTAATAGACTGACTGTACAAATATTTCAAATTACAGCAAAGTCGAAATGTCGAATTGGTCGAATATGTTAAAAGTAACGATTTTCTCTATAGTTCTAATACTGTTTAGCTATGAATCAGTAAATTACTGACTAATATTCTAATATTCTTTTAAACTTTACAGCCATTCGTCATCTCTGACGATCCTCAGTCACCATTTTCCAATTTTCGACATATAGTTTTTGTATACATACTCTCTCTAATCCGTTCTGGCATAAAGATTTTTAATTAGTCAGTCATCTTTCATTCTTACGACGTGTCCTGCCCATTTGAATCAGAATTTAATTGTAAAAATTATTTCTTTTTTTTATTATAATTCGTCATAATATTTTCCTGTTTGTACTAGTCAGCGTGGTGTCCCGATTTAAAATGGCGATTGTGTCACAATTGTCACATCACAAGTGTTGAGCACAATTTTGAGGCCACTTTTACCTACTGGTCCAAAAATTACATTTTGGATTTTTTTGCGTGCGTAATGGCTGGTGAAATATTTTTCACGTCTTAACGATTAACGATTTTCATTAAGAATTATTATGAAAAGTATGAAGAAGCACAAATGAAAGCTTAAAAATGCCGTCATGATGAATCTCAAAGAAAATAAACCTTTTTATCGGTAAAATTTTCATTTCGACCATACAATCACCAGAACAAGCGCCTTTTCTACAATGTACATGCCATGTGAAAAACCCCCCAACCATATTTGTGTATGTTTGTAAAGTGAAACAACATTGCGAAAAATCTCCGGCAACATCGAAGAGGAAATTTTCATTTTCGTACTTACATCCATTCCATACATATATACATCCAGCCAGTAGGGTACATACACAATGTTTTTCGATATGTGTGTGAAAAATAGAAAAAGGGATTTTCATCGCGGTAGGTCACACACAGCAGCAGCAAGTTTCGCCAGTGATGAGAGAGGAAAATATCAAAATTCAGTATACGTCTAAGCATTGAAACGTGAACATTGGCAAAATCAGGGACAAATTAAAGGGATAGGTTTTATTTTCCAATCATTTGGTGTAATTCAAGAAAAGTAAAAGAATCATTTGTGTGCGTATGTGTGTGTTTTGTTAAATATTTTGGTTTTTTTTTATATATATAAAAGTTCATTGATAAAACAAAATCAAAGCAAAAGAAGATTAACAATAATAATGGCCTTAAGTTCAAATAATGGTGAGGATGGTATTGAATTGGAGCCACTTACAAATAAACAAAATCCAATTGGGGGTGCAACAGCAAAACAGAAGAGACCAGCTACAACGAAGAAACTTCAATTTTCCACCCCAGAATTTAGTATTACGCCGATTTCTCATCTTTCAGCTAATAATCGTTTACTTCCAAGTCGTAGAAGGTGGGTATTTAAATTAATAGGGAGAATTAATTATTGATTCGTTGTTAGGTATAGGTATTTTTTGTATTACAGGGAAACTTTAACATTTTTTTTTTTTTATTATTCTTGATGTGGTAGGTGTAAAAGTATCACCTTTAACATGAAGATTTTTAGAGAATATAATTATGGTGAATAAAGTAATTCTATGGTTTATGTCGGCATTTTTAGATTTGATGACGGTACGATGACCATACTGTCTATTTTCCGTAGAAATAATTATTTTTTTTAATTATTACGAAATATATCTACGTTGTGTCTTAGATTGAATTTTTTTAGTAACTCAAAGAAATAAATAAATTTTCGTTTTCGTTCTATTTGATTTTAATTTTGTTAATTTTTGCGCGCTAAAATTATAATTATTATATTTTATTATCGTTAATAATTACCGAAATCTGTCTGCACAACTGTTCGCCATCTCTGACGATCCTCGGTCATCATTTTCCAACTTTTCTTTTGTCTACCATTATATAATTGCCATCGGTAATGAATGATTGTAACCGATTTATCCGGAGCTGCTGTGTGAACCGGGTGTTCTTACGAGAAGCGAACCTTCCTTCTTTCTTAATCGGGCTTAGGATCGTTTGTTGGCGGAGTGAAGAAATCGAGAATGAAGTGACCAAATTTGTTAAATTTTGTTTTAATCAATAATCGATGACTGTTGGAAGTCAGAGACCTTAATCTGAACAATGCGAGGTGTTCGATCAAACAATACACTCATATTAAGGCGCCTGTTCTACTTATGGTCTGGTACTCTTGATAAAAAAAAACTGATAAAACAATTAACTACACACACCCCCATCATAATGGTCCATGTTTGAAACCTGTATTGTAATTGTAGCCTTAGTCAACTGTTGAAGTGTGAGTGATCTACATTTTAAGTAGGAACGGTATTCTAATTTAATCTTCTTTTCGGTTCTTTAACCCCTTCAAGTAGAGCATAGGGCTGAAACTTTAGTTGTTTCAGTTTCGTTAATCAGTTTAATCTTGGCTATAATCTTGGTTGAAAGATTAATGTTAGAATTCACTACCTCTCTGCCAAGCCAAATGTCTCTGATCACTTCTGTATGCAGTATCCGGTGGAGTTCTCACAGGATATGTTGTAGGTCCACCTAAATACTACATTTGCCTACTTTTGGAGACACCAAGATGGGTGAAGGGCATTCAGGTTATGATCAGTGCTTCCCTTCTCCTTTTCTTAAACGGGCCTAGAACCATCTACGGCGAAGTTCTACTAATTTATCCAATTTTAATGTTTTATTTGTAGCAGACACAAAGTAACGGTCCTATTAGTCCTTTTTGTGTTGGAAATTTTTTTGTTTTGATGCATTTGACCCTTTCCATCTAATTTTAGTATTTGTTGGGACTTTTATTAATAATCACCAAAATTTGGTGCATAAGTACCTAATCTATGTCATGGAACTTTTCATTCAATTAAATTTTCAATGGTTTTAAATTTAGATTTATTTTTGGCGCCCATTTTTCTTTTCTTTTTTTAATTTTTGGTTATGAATTGCATTATTTTCATTTTGTTGCTATTATTACAATAAAAATATTTTGATTGAAATAATATATTCTGGTATTTCATTTCAAGTGGTTTGTTTACGTGAATACACTGAAGTTGCCATTAAATTCACGATTTAATGTGTTTTATGTTCATGTCGATTATATAAATACGAATTCTGTTGGGTTAAAATGGATAAAGTTATGCCAATTATGTGCGTGGTTGTTATGGTAAAAATGTTAATTTCACATAAAAACTGTTTTTAGATTTTTTTTTTTTTTTATATGCGTAGTAAATTTTGTTTTTTTTTTTTTAGCAACAAAATATTAGCATTAAACTGACTAAAATTTATTCTCATCCCCCTTCCCCATTTCTAATATTATTACACAAAATAATTGATTGTGAATGCCCGAAAATTGTATTTTAATTTTGAAATTACAGAGAAGAAGCAATTGTTATGGCAAATTTACGAAAACGCGTTGCAGCATGTGACCTAACAAGACGTAGACCAACACCAACGCCAGAAGATCAAAATGCCAATGAAGCGGATCAGGAGCAACTTGATAATCGTCCATTATTGCCAAAGGTAAGCATCGAATTTTACTTAAAATTCCTCACAAATTCTATATATGAAGCGTCTTTATATCCGACTATGGATGATGCAACGAAGATGTGACAATCTAAGAGGCCCCTTTTTTTTAAAAAATAGTTGGTCATTTGTTATTGTACTAGATATTTTCTACTTTTAAATTAAAAATATTTTTAATTAGAAAACCCGTTGAGGATTGGACATTGTTTCAAATATGAGGCGTACTCTAGGTAATTTAAGTGCCTGGTGCATTTTTTTTTAAAAAAAACTTCTTTTTGCCAATCTCTTTCCCATTAACCTGTAGATAAATTTTAACGGTGCCGTTCAATTAGAAATTCTTTGATTAGTACAAGTGTCATCTGTAGATTCCGTGATTTGCAAGAATTTTTTGTTATTGCACCATTATTTTTTGATTTTTCATCAAAATAAAAATAAAAATATTTTATTTAAGTTGTTTAGATATATGTAAATGCTTTAAAATGTCAAGTGGCAGTAATTTTATGATTTTTTTTATGGTTTTAACATTGCATAACAATGCTACTTATCGAACGTACCAATGAAACACCAATTTAGGCAACTTTATTTGACACTGACAATTTGATGGTTTTAACATCAAATATAACAAAACTTTATCAGACCGATGTAACAAAATATATGACACGGTACAAAATATATGACACCTATGTAAAAAAAAAAAAACTGCAACACACCAACTCAATGAACGCAAACATGTACTACAATCACGCGATTGGTTATTTAATGAACGTACCCTTTGATCTGTATACAAATGATTTAAATTTAAATAGATCATCGGCTATCATCCCAATCAATTTGTCACATCTTCGTTGTATTAAAGAAATTCCCATTAAAGAGAAAAAGGACAAAATTACAAATTAATTTTATTGATCTAATTCAAAACCGAAAGTCTTTCCATTTCATTTTTATATACATACATAAAGAAGCGTATAATTTAGATTTAGAGGGCACGAAAGTTTGAAATCAGTTAATAATGTTCTAATAGCCTTAAGTGCTTTCAAAATGTCTGCCTCTCTCTTTTATCTAATGTCCTTGATATTTACATGGGTTTGATAAAATATTTTCTTTGCTAAATTTAATTATAATTTCTTTATGTAATTTTAACGGAAATAATGAAAATAGAATTTTGAACGACAATGAACCAACAAAAAATAAAAAAAAATAATAATATTAATAGCACTGCATTACAAAGCACGTTTTATAATTAAAGCTTTCGCTTAAAAAACCATTGGCTATCCTATATACATATGTATGTACGTATATGTATGCATTTTACAGTAGATGTATGTATGTTTATGTAGTACAAGTATTTGTAATGTTTTTCGTTTGAAGTTTTAAGTTCAAATAAAGGATATTTAAAAAAGTGGCGTAGCATTTCAAGGAATTTGCCCCAGAGCAAGAGAATTTTAACGAAAATTATATTCACTCAGAATTCATTGGAAAATTCTAAATTTATACGAATTTGCTTGATGTGTCTAAAATGTTATTATAAATAAGAATAGAATATTCTTACTTACACGTCTAAAGAATTCATTATTGATGTAAGTACATAAGATAGTCTCATTTACATTTGTTATGGGAATTTTAATAAATTTCGATCCCCCATGCAATAGACAACAAATGAATAGAACATTTTTTCCGTATTAGATTAGATTGTTAGATATTATATATTAGATTAGATTAGATTTAGCCAAATCTATTAAGATTACAATCAATCGTTAACCGTAAAGAGTTTAATTTTCGTATTTAAAGAACATTATGGTGTTTCTAACGTCAGGAAAATTTAATTACGCATATTTTATTAATAACCAAATTATCTTCAGAGAAAGTAATGCCTCCGATTATTTAGTGGTCTTCGAGACTTTCCTATCCCACCGACTAAAAACTTCGAAAAAAAAAAATTAAAATTAAATTAATTTTATGGTTGATAGCCTAACAAGGTGTATAATTTTGCGACGTAATCTGGCAACATTCAGTGGGGACTCGAGAGAATTATTGATCTCATCATCACTATTTAAAAAAAATAAAACTTACGTCATTTTGATGGAAGAAAATGGAAAAATAATTGGTCGTTCACTGCACATCTTGACCGTTTTTTCGGCGTTTTTTTAAAAAAAAGTAACACAATTTTGAACTTCCTTAATACTGATATGGTTTTGAAACTTTGTATTTTTATATTATTTTAAATTTTCAGCATTTTTAGCCAAATAAATTTTTTCAAAAAAGTTAACCCTATAAGGCATATGTATACATTTTAAACATGAACGGGTTAATCAAGCATTTTCCAAAAGCTACTCACCGTTCTCAGAATTTAATTGTAAATACTCTCGTAACTTTTTTTTTATATAAAATGTTAACCCTTTAAGGTCCAAGTGTTGCCTTTAAAAGGCATCGGAAAAAATGAACGAAAATGGACCTTTGGGACGTTTTAAATGCATTAACACTAGAACTACCATATCAGTCATTTTGACTGGTTTTTGTGTTTCAAAAATTATTAGAATACTAAGAGAATCTTTATTGGCATTTATGTTGACTTTTATTTATAAAAAATGCGTTATATTATGTACATTCAGGTTCAACCCTCCACCTCTGTTCCTGTTTTATGTATGTATATAGTATATCTTCTAGAAATATAAATAAAATGTCGGTAGTTCTAGTGTTAAAAATTTTTCCAGATCATTTATATTGAATTGAATTGAATTAATGAATTATCCATTTTTCGGTGACATTTTATTTATTTATTACCGACTTCATTAAAAAAAAATATTTACAAAGTTTTATGCAAGATAAAACAAAGATTTATATTTTGAATTCAAGACCGAACCATTTATATAAAAAGTCAGATCAAACATAGAGCTCTGTACTATGAATAAAGACCTAATTTGTCAGAACAATTACAGGTAGAATGTAATCAATCATTCAAGATAAATTGCTTGCTCTAACGTGCCTGCGAAATCTCTCACTTAACCATACTAAATTATGCCTTCCATGGAAAATGAATCCAAAATACGATTAACATTATACAAGTAAAGGATGGGCTGTTGCTGAGAATTTCCCGAAAATTTCCCTTACTAACAATTAAATGCCGTTAATTTATATTTTTCAAGATTAGATTTTAAATTGTACGTCATCCGAGAACATTGATTAATTTATATACCCTCTATCTATACATCTATAGACATACCCTCTATCTATATATCTGAGCTCAATGTGTAGCATTTCTTAAAGAAAACATTTATGCCAATTATATTATTAGGTATTGATTTAATAAGTGATGAACAATTTACTGTGCCAACCGTTCAAAATACCAATCCATCAACTTTTTGTGTACATTTCCACTTTACTTTATGTAACCTTGTATGTAATGTAACATGACTGAATCCGCCCTCGAATTAAATCATCTCTTCTTAAATTCTATATCAATGGAAACATCGTTGACAACTTCCTTGTTCTTTTTTATATACTTTCGGATGAAATATGTTATGGTCTCTTAATTTTTCTTTTTTTGTACGTGTTCATTTTGTTATAATAATTGATGTATTTTAGAAATGCCCAGCACTGTGTTTCGTCTTTATGTTGTTGTTGAAGCGGCTAAATTATGGAAGGGGTTACGATTTTGAGTAGGGTTAGATGGTCTTAGACGCTCCGGGACGTACGTGCGGTCGTAAAACCAACAATCCTTGGGAGCTCGATGAATGATCTTATTTTACATATAACGAGACCGACTATGCTTAAAATGACCTCAGAATCACTCGACACAAGTTTATTCCCTGCTGGGAAGATAATTATGATTCATTTTTATTTGAAAACTTTCTCACCAAAAATCTACCCCAACCGGAATTGAACCTACGTTTACCGGCATCCGAAGCGAGTGTTCACTGCGACATAGTTGTCGGTCTTTACACTTAATCATTATCGCCAGTATGAGTATACAGCTTCAATGCGGGTATTATAATTTTGGTACAATGTTTGAAATATGCCTTAATATTTACCGTAAACAAAAAAGAAATAATTGCCACCATTGCATTTTAAGTCGAACTGGACGTGGACATTTCCGTCCGTTTGTCCGTGATCAAAATTTCGGCTAAACAGCTGAGGCTTTCTGGAGTAAACTGAACAAGGCAAAATTGGTTGTGTACCTAAAATATTAATTTACTACAAAATATATTGGGAATAACTTTATAAAGATTTTATTAACCCTTTCCGGGTCAAAAATATTTTAGGTCGAGCTAAAAATCGGAAAATCTGTATTTAGACTAATTTGACGGGGTATAGAAGCCGAGAAAATTAATATATTTTTTATCCGGGATGGCTTTAAATTAATTTTTTTTGTTCAATGTCGAATATATCCAACAATCTAACCGGACGATATTTATTTTTCAAACGACCACTGCGATAATAACAATAAAATGGCCGATATTTCAATGTCAATGAATGGAGAGACATACAAAAAAAAATTTAAATTTACAGTAAACTATAGGCCTTCAAAAAATCCATTTATGTAATGTCGAATATGCAAAAAATACTGAAAGGGTTAATGGAGCGACAAGTTCTATGCCCTACCGTTATGACGCTATAATCAATTTTATACAATTTTTATGTATTCTTATAAAAAAAACTCCAACCGACTATATTGTTTTACTGGCAATATCTTACATTTTACAGAATTATTTTATAATTATTTCTTAAAGTCAATCAATCAACAGCAAAAAATGTGTTCTAAGTTCGAAAGTATACGAACACAGAGAGAAAGAGAGAGAGAGTGAAACAATTTTAAAGTTCATTCTTTCCACAAGTCCACCCACATGAAAAATCTAAATAATACTTTTGATTGAAAACTTACGTATGCAAAAAATGTTTTTTATAGAGGGGAGGGGGGTATGAGGAGGTCGGTTTATGATTCTCATGTCGCAGTAGGTACCCCATTTTTATAAGAAGGCATTTTCATACATTATAGATATTATTTTCCCATAAAATTTATTCTACATTTATATGATGGAAATGGTTTTTTCAATGAGCATATTTTCGTTATGTATAATATTCATATATGTATATATAAAGTATATATAAGTATATATAAAGGAAGCTACTAATATATAATAATGTATAAATCACGTGACTGTTCATTTTCTAATATACATACCATAACCTATACGTTAGTACGCACTTTTAAAAGAAAATTATATGAAGGGGGCTTTTGTGGGTATCTAAGTTTTACAATCTCTACCTTCACCTGAATATATAAGTAATCCAGTTACCACACCTCTGGCCTGGGTAATTATATGATTTTAAGTGGATTTTAAGAGAAGGTTAAAGTTGAACATATTAAACAAAAAAAAAAAAGAAGGCAGAGCCCGCTTGGTTGGCGAAGAAAATTCGAATAAAATTAATTATTACCTGTGTGGTAAAATGTAAATTGGCCAACAGTGATTTTTATTTTATAATTTATGGAGATTTTTCTTAATTAACTTAACCACCATAGGGTGCATGCGGGTGCAAAAAATTCCGCTGAAAAAACCCTCTTGAGTTAAAAGAAATTGTCCGACAGACATCCTGGTCAATTCTTTTTGTACACGGTCCTTTAGTGTTTTGTCTAACGAAGAGAAAATTGCGAACAACACCATCAGTTTGATAGACTCTACGCTTCTTTTTGCATGACCCCTCTTAGCTTATTCTTTACTGTCGAAGAGAAAATTTCGACCATAACGAGACTTTGTTCAAGGTCCTGTAGCATTTTCTCTTACCGATTTGGATATTGCGACCACAAAACTATGTAGAAATCGGTCACATCGTTCTCTCGACCAAGTTTCGCTTACACTCAATTTCTCACATAATCTAACATTGCGAGCACAGTCCAATAAAATGGATCACTTTCAACAGCTCCAGAGATTGCTACTTTAGACGAAGCATATCGTTTCTTGCCATTCTTATCATTCCGAACTTATGTGTCGTATGATTTAGGTGCAGTTTATTACAACAACAATAAAAACAGGCATTACAGTACGTCACACAGTAATACACACTGCTGCTACTCTCAAAATTTGACATGGTCTGGCACTTGCACACATTGCATTCAATACTTTAGAATGTTTTAACACTTTTCCCAAGTTAGTCGAGACGACATTTTTGGGTACAACTTTTTTTTTGGGAATATTAGAAACACATTAGGAATTTTGCGAGAGTCCGATGTTCAATGGAAGTGAATTAATTATTGTGTGGCATATGGTACTGGTACTGGTTCCTATTCTACAAATATAGTAATGGTACGCGACAGTATTTGAGACAATATACTAAGCAAAAATTCATCAAAACTTGAAGGAATATTTTAATCCCCGATTCTGTCAGTTCTGAAGCTGAAAAATTAAAATATTTGATGTGTTAAAGATTTTTATAAAATGTTGCTCGCTTCGCTTCCATCTAAAAATATTTCCATTGGTTCATTTTGAATAAACATTCAATTAAATTTTATTGGCTTTCCGTTTCGTTGGAAAAAATGGTAAAAAATCCATTAAACAATTCCACTAGAAATAAAAAAAAACTAGTAAAAGTCCACTACATAATAATATTTGCATGTCATAGTTACACGTTGAAAATTGCCTTGATTCTAATTAATTTCGACAAAAATTAAAATAAATTTTCTATTTGTTTAGTTAGTAGTACAATAAATATGTTAATTCAATGATATCTCGTACGGTAAGGATTATAAATGTAAATAATTTCCGGAAAACACAATGGCCAAAAAGAAAAAAAATAGGAAAATTTAGTTTTTCTTATGACACATAAAAAAATGTCTCACAGTTCATTAGGGAGATATCATGCTACACAACTATTATAAGTAATTTTGTTTCTTTTTTTTTTTTTTCTTCTTTTGATTATTATCTTGAGACAATAAATAAAATTTGAAATCAATGATAAAGCAGAAAGAGTTGAATGAAAAATGATTTTTTTTTTTGGAAACATCCGAAAATCAAATTGTTTGCCAAAAATAGTAACACGATATCCACTCACGATATTTGAAAATCATATTTTTATAGTTTTAGTAGTAGTTAGTAGTAGTGCTTGTGTGTAAATGTAAACCATATGAGTGTGTATTGTATATGTTTTTGTATTTTATATCATAAAGTCGATAAATAAAATTGCGAATAAAATGGCGGGACATTTCTTCTTAATAAATGGTGCAAAAACTGGGTAAATTATCGAATATTATTTTTACAGGGTGATTTACCATAGAAATCACGATGTTTGAGGAGGTGAATATAAGAAGAAAATGTTTTGGCTATTTTCTAGGTGAGGCTTTATAACCGAGCTAGAGCTGTTCATAGCGCAAATAGTTGTAAGCCTATAACTCTGTGGCCCATCTAAAAATCCCATCAGGGGTGGGGGAGGGGGACTAGGGAGGAAAGTCAGAAGCGGCTTTACTGGGAAAGGATCCAGGTCAAAAATATGCGAAAAAGTTCATCCTTTTCTACGTGCAACAAAGGTCTGAAATGGTCTAAAGGCTTCATAAAAACACCCGTAAAATATCTTAATAAAATAGGCCAGCCGCAGGGGAGCTCTTGCCGTTTTTGCCCTGAAAAGAACGAAACCGCAGAACAATACATTCGTTGCGAATGTAACGCTTTAGCCCGTAAAAGATTAAATATCCTTAAAATTAGATCACCCTGTATAAAATTTTTGAATTTTTTTTGTTTTTTGTTTTTCAATTATTTTATTATTAATTGCAGGTTGCATCGAAACGTGACATGAATAATGGCGAAGATCCAAAACCAATACTCCAGGATAAGGATTTTATATTGGATTGCTTATGTTGGCACAACGAGTATAGGGCAAGACATTCTGCGCCGGCACTAACTGTTTCACCTGGGGTAAGAATTAATTTCTAAATTATTTAACTCAAATATTAAAATATTAAAGTTTTTTATATTCTAAATTAATTATTTTTTGTGTAGAATCAACAATTTAACTGTTGACCAGAGAAAAACTGTTTATTTCAAACACTTAACCTTGGACGTATTTTTTGAGATTTGAAAAAATGTTTAATCAATTGTTATTTTTAGAGATGATGGAATCAGTGAAACAGTCAAATTTATTTTTTTTTTAATAGGGAGTTTTAATTTTTTTTTAAATTTATTTTTAAAAATTAATCTTTTTGTTAAGGGATATTGACACATTTGTGTACGTTTACTTTTGCAGTCACCGTCATTTACCATTACAATACCTTTTTTACCTTAAATTCGTCCTTCGAGAGGTTATAGTCTATACATTATGGTCATGATAGGGTTAATATGACGGATGATTCTCATTTCCTTACACTTTTTAAACATCTAGAATAAATTATATCTCACAGTATAAAAAAATCACTAAATTTTAATGTTTGATTCTTGAAATTCTTAATTAAACCAATAACTGTTAAGTAGATTTCGCTAAAAGCAATTCTTTATTATTAGTGCAAGAGAAGTTTGACGTGAAATCGTTAAAGGTACAATATTGTTAAGTAAAAATCGTAGGTATTGTGGTATCAAAACAATTTTGCACAATTTGGTTCGAAAATCGATTTCTATACTAAAATGGACAATCGAATCGGTTTAACCAAAAATTGTTCACCTACACATACATACTTTATCGGTCTTTATCGTTTACAAAATTTTGAATGAAATGAACGACGATTTTGGTAACCAGAATGCTAAAATTTAATCGAAAAAGGGTAAAATGGTAAATTTAACGGTGGGTGAATTTAGTTTTTTTTGTTGAAATAATCGCTCGCAGCATCTCTAAATTTCAATCTAAACATTTTCCTTATTTATTGTTTTCTCAAGTAGAAAAAATCTTCGATTAACAAAATGGGGATAGGGGGGCTGGTTGGGTTTATTTTTGCTCCCAAAATAATCGTACACATCTGCGTCTATTATGTCTACTAAAAGTTGGCATGGCCAAACATTCATCATTTATATGGAAAAATGCATTTAATATTTTTATTGTGACCCAAAAATGTACATTTATATAAATAAATAAATATACAGAGGATGCCAAAAGAAATTTATATGTTTCGGTCGACCATATATTTATTACATAAATTCTGACATATTGGCGCCATTCAAGTTCAAGTTCGTTTATCGCGCAACTTTTATTTTATTTATTAACAGTTTTTTTTTGGTTTTTTTTTTTAATACACATAAATTCCAAAGATTTATTTCCAACCAAAACTTTATTTTTATTTTATTTGTTTAATGCTGTGAAGGAATCGAAAGCTTTTTGTGTACATAAAAATTGGCACAATTCCCATTCCCATTGCGTTCTCTTGAAATGGTAATGGAGAGAGAATAGAATTCTGAATCATTTAAAATGACATTCAAATGGGGTTGACTTTGACATTATTTTTATGTAATAATGTGTTGGACACCAAACCACCCCACTATCACCCCCCCCCCTTGTTTTATGCGAATTTATTCAGTTTATAGCCATTGAACGAAAAAGTGAAAAAAATTGTTGGCACAAGATCATCACATGATATGATGATGATGATGGTGGTGGTGGTTGCTGTTGACTTAATTTGCATTTTTTGTTGTTGTTGTTGTTATTGTTTTTCTTTCAATAGAAAAATTTAGATGCAAATATATTTCTATGCAGTGACATTATATCCTAGAAATATAAGAATTGTGATATTTTCATTTTTAGCTATGTGACCACGCACAACAGTGGGCAAATCATTTGGCCAGCACAAACGAATTTTACTATCGATCCCAAAAAAACCTTGGCCAAAATTTATTTTGCTGTCCAATTAGTGCTCTAGTTACAGATTTAACTGGTAAGACATCATATTTACTCTATACCACTATATCTATAACTAGTTACTACTAATCTATATATATATAATTGTATGTCGCATGTTGGCCATTATATATTTATATACATTGTCTTAGTGTAATTATAAATTTCTATGTTTTTTTAGGTCAAGAAGTTGCATCGTATTGGTATAGTACTGTACGACGATACAATTATTTTAAAGATACAAATCTACTGCATACAAATGTTAATGCCGGTAAGTTATTTTATGGTATTTTTTTTTTTATACAGTAGGGGGGGTAATCTAATAAAACGATCCAGAGGTGTACAATTTGCATATTGAGGGGGTCATTTCGTATGATATCTGTGGAAAAGAAATTTAAATTTTTCTTATCAAATATATTATTTTGTTAGGGTAAAAATGGTTTTAAAAGGTTTTAAGGGTTATTTGAAGTTTGCTACTATTCGTTCTAGATTCCCTGAACGATTTTATCTTTTACACTTCTACACAACATTTATTAAATTTATTTAAATAAAGTTTTGAAAAAAAAAAAAAAAATTACTTTGACACGCTCTCCCTTTAAAACTTTTTAACCCTAATCCAACCAGGCTTTTTTTTATTTTTATTTTTTTTGTATGTGTAAAAATGTCGAATGATAAAATTCATAAAGTCTCCGATCGGTACTATACGTATTCAATGAGTAGGAAAGTTTTTAAAATGAAATGTGTCTCAAAGACACACCTTGGGTAGGATTAAGGTTAAAGGATGGGAATTGGAAAAATATTTTTTGGTAAAAATACCAAAAAACCAGAATCTTATTTACTTACTTCCACGGCGATCACAGCTCGGGGTGAACTTTCGCCTGATTCACTATTCTTTTCCACTATTTTCGGTCAAGGGCACCTGCACGCCAGTTTCTAACACCCATTGTCGATAGATCTTCTTCTAAACCATCTAGCCATCTAGCCCGTGGTCTGCCTCTGTGTCAAACATGCTCTGGCCTATAATTGAGTATTGTTCTTTGTGGCCTGTCATCTCCCATTCTTGCCACATGTCCTGTCCACCTTATTCTCTGGGCTTTGACAAATTTAATAATGTCCTGTCCCACAATTAATTCCATTAGTTCAGCATTCCATCTTTGTCTGTATGTTCCATCTTCATTTCTCACTGGTCCAAAGATTCTTCTGAGTATTTTCCTCTCAAATATTCGTAAGTTGTTTTCGTCGCGTGATGTCATGGACCAAACCTCTGCTCCATATGCCAGAACTGGTCTTATCAGAGTTTTATACATGGTGAGTTTCGTGTTTTTCGTAATCAGAATTGATTTGAATAGTTTCAGATAACTGTAGTACACTCTATTGGCTGCTTGAATCCTTTCCTGTATGCAGTCATGCATACTATTGTCAGCTCTCGTTAAGACTCCCAGATATCAAAAACCAGAATCTATCAAACTTAAATTCTGTTAAGGTACAGTTGATTTCATTTGGCAATTACAATTTTTTGGACTCTCCTTTTCGGTGCTTCCTCTGTGGTCTCGGAATGCAAAATAAACGAGACGGGCAGAGTCAAAGGGCTTAATTTGTATCTAAGTGCATTCTGAACAGTTCTATCTATAAGAGTGATCTCTACTTTGTTGACGAACAACAACGGTAGTGTGAAATTGAACTATGATATTCTTAACCCATCATCCCCTACATTTTTCTTTTCAAATAACTAACGTTTAATCTATTTTTTTAATTACTTTTAGGACACTTTACACAAATGGTTTGGGTAAACACAAAATATTTTGGCATCGGAAAGGCAACATCAAATACTGGGAAAATATTTGTGGTCGCATATTATTATCCGCCAGGTGAGATCTTTACACAATGACATAATTATCGACAAATTTAAAAATATTTTATTTTATTGAAATGTTACAATAGGAAATATCGTCAATACCTTCCATGAAAATGTGCTTTTTCCAACATTAGATCAGGGACCCCAATCACCTAAGGATTTAGATAATAATCCAATAATACCGATACTTAAAGCAGGTGGCAATAGCCTAACAAATTAGTTTAAATTATAGAAATTTGTTTATTAGGAGTATTTATGTATATATATATATATATTCTATAATGCAGTGGCGTTGTGTCAGATAATGGATGGTTTGAAAAGATTTATGTTTTTTTTATATATTTGAGGTGCTAGCACACTTGAAAATTATTATTTGCATGAGTGTCGTCAAAATGACGTCACCAAGAGTTATTACAAAAAATACGTGCACGTGTACTACCGAAATATTTTAGCCTGCAAAGTCCGAATGCCAATATTTATTCATAACATTGCAGGATTTTGCATGCAAATAAATTTTGATAAAATTTACAATTTTATTTGCACGTGCAGGTACTACCGAAATCTTTCACTTTGCATGCAAATCGACTTTGTCAGACTTTGGTAAGACTTTGCAAGCATTTTAGCGTGACGTCACGGATGGTAATATTTGCATATAAATTTGCACGTGTACTAGCAGCTTTAAACTGGGTACGAAATTGATGAGATCAAGATCGTAGGTAAATTCACAAACGATGAGATGAGCTATCTTGATCAATGAGATATATCTTAATGGGTGTGTACTTTGTGCTGGGTTCCACGAAATAAAATAATATTTGAATCGTTTAATTATGCACTAAGGCCTTGATTTGCTTCGTTTTTGAAGTTGCGTCGTTTACGCGTCGCAGTTTTAACCCTAAAGAGTACGAAATATTTTATTAACGTAAAGGTACAAAAGGGGCCTGTCAGTCCCTGTTTATAAACCTCTTACTACAATACAAATAAAAGCTTATTTTTACTTGCAATTTCTAAGTCTAATGGCGCCATCATTCTTTAAAATTGAGAATTGAAAAAATCCAGAAAATTTCTTTATTAATTTCTTTATTATAAATTTGTATAGCTACACTTTAAAAGTAATCGAGGTTCTGCTGTAGTTAATGGAATTGTATTAATGGAATGCAAAAAGAAAACAAAAGATTTAAGTGAAAACTTAAAGTTTTATTAACACCAATCGTATATTCTTAACGTATAATGAAAGATTGAAGATTTATCGAAGAAGTAGCGTCTTTCCACACTTAAATATCGCGATAATAGCGCAGCTTATGGAATTGTATAGAATAAATGAACGTTCCCGTCCTAACAGCACTGTTGCTAGGCGAATATCATACGCTCACATCTATTATGCGATGATTTTGGTGGAACCCATAAAAAGAAATCTCACAGAAATCTTATGTAATAGATTATTTCGATTTTCATTGCCTTTCTGTGTAAACCACTTAACGACTCAAAGTCGAGGTCTTGCTGTATAACTATATATGCCTCACTATTTACCATTCATCTACGGAACGCCACTGTTATAATGATCAATGTGTAAGGTTTTGATATAAATTTGTTGATTTTGTTTTAATACATCGAAATTAATTTTTAAATAATGCTGTGGCCTCTGATTTAGTTTAATTAATTACGATAATTATTAAATATTAAAACCTGCAGTTACTAGGTTTGTAGACAAAACAAAAATTGTTATCAATAATATATATTATGTAATATTGTAAATATAAGATGATTAATACCAAAGAATAGACAGAAAAATGTTGCTTATGCTTAAAATGCAATCATGTTGATATTTTTTTTAGTAAAATTATTATTATTATTATTATTACCTAGATCCTAGATGTTAAGATAAGATTTAAATGAAAACCATAAATTTATTATTAAATTATTGATAATTAATGACGGAAAGTGTGTGCAAAGTTACATCAACTTGGCGAACAGTTTTAATTTTAATGAAATTAAAAATGGAGCTGGCGGCCATTTGTAAAAGATTGGAGAACCTAACGCTATTTTTAAATTATTATAGCTTTCACGTAAATCTAATACAAATTCCTAAATTGACTTTCTAAAGATATTTGCGTTGCGCTATTAAATGTTTAAATGTATAATTGCAGATGGGGAGGAGGGAGGCACTGCCACAGTTAATACTAGGCAGCACTATGGATTTTGATAGACATTTTGAGTGCAAATAATTGTTTGTTGTGAACTTTAACGAATATTTTCGGAAAATTACGTAATTAAATAAAAGTCAATCATTGATTAGAAAATGACTGTTCGAATTTACTATTTATTCGAATTCGAAATAACATAGAAGTTCCCAAAAAGGTCTAGGCATTTTATTTTTAAGTTTTTTCGATTATTTCTCGATTAAAATCGAAAATTCGTATTTATAGTGGGAGAACATAAGACTATTTTGATTGATTTTTGAATAGAATATTAGGAATAGATAATAATTTTGTCCGGCATTATTTAGTAATAAAAATTTTTTTATAGTAATTTTGTTGTCAAATGATTTAACCCTTCATTGGATGACTTTTTTTTTGGTCTGATAAAAATCTACAAAAGTGTATAGACTAGAAGAAATTTATCATTTTCCCATTTGTACTTTGTACATATATCGATAGCTTATATACAATACCCGATAACTCATTTTTACTGATTTATTTAAAATTGTTTTTTATGCAACCCTGCACCTATGGTAAAATTACCACAAAAAGTTTGTTTTAAAAATTTCCTTTGCTATGTTTGACATCCGCTAACTTAATACGAAAAAATAAAGTTTTTACTGTCTCCTGAAAAGTACATAAAAATTAGTTATCGGGTATTGTATATAAGCCATCGATATGCAATACCATAATGCAGTAAGACAAAAAAATTGGACTTCAAATTCATTCAAAAATATTTTTATATCTATTATTGCATATAACATTTATGACATTGCATGCATTGAAGGGTTAAGAACAGAGATAAATTTTTATTTTCGTTAAAAAAAATCGTCGCACAAATGTTGCCTAGTTTCGGGTTTTCGATGAAAAGTAAGAGACGACACAGGACATTAACTGTGGCAATGACAGAACACTGTGTATTGCTACGCTAGCTTTTTTTGTTATCCATGTACGATATTTCACTAAATCTATTATACTTAAGATTAAGTAATTGGTCATTGTTAATTAACAACTAATAAAATAATTAAAGAGAATAATGATAAACAAAATTATTTCTTCCATGCGGTATCGTCCATTAATTAATGCTTAATTAAAATAAAATTATATATAAAGGCAGCATTATTGTTACATGTATTAATAAATAATAATATATTTATTAATAATATTAAATATAAAGTTATTCGCAAAATATTGGCCATACATAATTAAATTAATCGGATACCTGATGAGATGATGAATAAAACAAATTCTTCCAAAATAAATAATCATAATGTACATAAATATTAAGGAATGTTTTAAATTTGTTCGATTGTCGGTTTATTGATTTTTTGATTGATTTTTTTTTTAATTATGATTTACTAAAAAAAAATTATGGCCGGTCGTCCACTGCACGCGTTTTCGTACGAATTACGATCATCAGAAATGTGACGTTTATATGCGAACGATCCGGATACACTAAAATGGATTAAATTAACTTAAAACTTAAACTGTATGTGATACAATTTGTGCATTTTCGTACGGTTTTCATCCACAACTGAACACTTGCAGTGGTCGGCCATTTTGAAAGCAGAAAATATGTACAAGTAGGCCTCCTACAACCCATTCGATACGTTCCTATTACAGGAGTTATTTGATATTTTAAAAATGTCGGCTAATTGCCACTTTTTAAATTATGCACAGGCGCTGAACATTCGTGAAATAGAAAAAAAAATACCGCGTTATAGGAGAATTTACACCGCGTTATTGGAATATTTTGACTGCTTTAAAAAGGTATCGCATCATAGGAGGTCTTTACTTACATAGAAAAACTAAAAAAAAAAAATTGGATTGAACACGATCTGCGACCCGCCATTTTTTTTAAATATTCTATTTAAATATGCTAATCAAATCATTTCTAATCAATTTCTTGATTTTTTATTTTAATTTCTTTACTTTTGACATTAATTTATCGACATTTTTTCGATTACATTTCTTTTTTATTTATATTTTATTTATTTATGAATGTTTTTTTAAGAAGCCTTGGAAAGGAATTAGACACTTCGAGAGAAATTTATAAACATTTTTGTAACCGTCATCATTCATCAACTCAATAAATAAATAAATGTTGTGACTAGACAGTTTTTGTAGTCAGTTTGCGGACCATATATTATTTTTGAAATTTTTTACCAAAAAAAAAAAAAAAACAAAACAAAAAAATCTCATTTCAATGCCATAATTGAAATTTAAAAAAAAAAATAATAATTAAAAAGCATTGAAAAGCAATATTTAATTTTACAAAAAAATAAAATTATAAAAATTGTTATAATAAAAATAAGACAAACAAAAATGTTCAATCAACCAGCAACAATAGAGCTAAACTAAAAATATAAACAGGGCTTAAAAATATATATACCTAAATATACACAAAGTTTATTATCCATCTAAAAATAGTTAATACTTATGAGAGTCCTGATAAATGAATAAACAGGATATTAAATAATATACCAACATACATACACACATTCATATATCGTCCTGTCTCTAGCAATACCGCCTATCTGACATTTTTTTTGACATCCGTATTTGTACAGATATCATTATA
>JANSTT010016828.1:0-131469 GCA_026745375.1 Platyura marginata | reverse complement strand
TTTAAATTATCGATTTAGTTTTTCGATTTGATTTTAAAATGAATGGAAATATTAATATAGCATCATTTTCAGAAACGGGTGTTCCTTATGTGACAACAATTCGTTTGGAGCATACATTGTACACAGGGATTTCCAATCAACAGACAAATGTTGGATCACATGTTAGTAGCCAACAACCAATTTACAATAATAATAATAATAATAACATTGATTACAATCAACCAAATTATTATCCGCAACAATTACAACAACAGTATCCGCAGCAATCACAGCAACAGTATCCGCAGCAAGCACAGCAACAGTATGCGCAGCAACCACAACAGCAATATCCGCAGCAACTACAACAACAATATCCACAGCAACCACAATATCCACAACAACCAATACAGCAACAACCAATTCAGCAACAACCACTTCAACAACAAGAAGTTGATAGTGGAACAATATTTAGACCACGTCCTCCAGTTAGTTTACGTCCGGATAAACCAACTGTTATACAATCCCACATTCCAAATGACATTGCTACTACAGTTGAGTAAGTACAATTACATTTCTATATTAGAATTGTTTACGACTAACGTTGACATAGAATTAATTACAAGTCAGTGTTATACCATCTTGTCTGACATCTCTTCCAGAAATACTCCTCAAAACAAAAGGATCGAATGCTTAATATCATTAATACTAAGATCAAGCCAGTATGAACTCTTTATTTTTGTGCCGCTTCTGTTGGCATTCCATGAAATTAATCTAAAATTGAAAAGAAAAAAAAGATTTCTCCAATAGATCACAAAATTTCCTCCTTTATCTGAAACTATAAACGCTCTCTCTAGTGATCCATAAATTAACAAAAAAATTTCCAACATTTTTAGAAATCAACCAGATGAAGAAATATGCGGTCGTCCTCATAATCGTTTTCAAACAATTCCACTTATTGTTGGTGGCGAGGACACACACCGTGGTCTATGGCCATGGTTGGCTGCTATTTATGTTAGCCAAGCAACGGGTCTATTGTTTAATTGTGGTGGCAGTCTGGTATCGTCGAAAATTGTTATTAGTGCTGCTCATTGTTTTCGGAATAACGACAAAACATACACCGCCAGTGAAATTGTAGTTTATATGGGCCGATATAATATCATGAAATGGATGGAAGAAGGATCGAAATTAAGTGAAGTGGAACATCTGATCATTCATTCCGATTACAAAGTGAATATTGAATCCTTTGACGCTGATATTGCAGTAGTTATATTAAAAAATCATATTCAATATACTGAGTATATACGACCGATATGTTTGTGGGAAGGGGAAACGGATGTAAAAGATATTGAGGGGAAAACCGGAATTATTGTTGGTTGGGGACGTGATGGAACTGGTAAGATTGTTACGCCAGAACCGAAAACAATTTCCGTACCAGTTGTACCGGATGCAGATTGTTTACGTTCGAGTGATACATTTCGCTATATAACGTCGAATCGAACATTTTGTGCTGGAGGTAGAGACGGTACCGGTCCATGTAAAGGTGATTCGGGTGGCGGTATGAATATGCGTGTAAATGGTAAATGGACATTGAGAGGAATCGTTTCGGCTGCACTGTCCGATCCAATTATGATATGTAACTTAAGTGATTATGTTGTGATTACCGATGCTGCCAAATTTGTGAATTGGATAAAATCGTACATGCGATTGTAAAATGATTTGTATTAATTTAGTTTTGTTGTGTTTTTAAAATTTGTTAATTTAATAAAGACTGAGTTATGTTTATTTATTCACTTTTAACAGTAAATACATAACAGTTTTTGAATTGTCAATACAAGTATCCCTCCTATAACACGGTAGAAGACTAAGAGGAAGTACATATACATTTTCGCAATTTTGTTATTGTATTAGAGTGAAACCGTGCTGTAGTTTACCGTGTTATACGAGAAATTCCGCAATTTTTTTTTTGTGTTAGTGAAACCAGGTTGTAGGAGGGATACCTGTACTATGAGAGAGGGTGATATTTTCATCTCCCAAGAATAAAATTGTGACGACTGACTACTGTTGTAGTAAATACTTGTTTCAGTAGTAGTAATCAGTTTTTTGATGTTTAAATATTTATTTAACACTAAACGTAGCGTACATTTTGTATAAACCAATTTTTTTACCAAAAACCGTCAAAAAATCACTCACGGTAGATTACTGTGGAGTACATAAAATTATCAGCAAAAACGAAAGAAGAGAGATAGGTGTTGAGTACCTATTGCATTATAGGAAAAGTCCTAAAGTATATTGAGGAAAAGTGGTCATTTAACCGCTCTGGTACGTTTAGTGTACAAATATTCATTCGTTTTTATTCTTTCAATCAAGTTAGTTGAATGTCTAATATTATTATTTAAAAAAAAAAATATGAATGCTTAAAAAGCAATTAAGAAATAAAATAATTTAAACTTAAATTTAATTTGAATGTGTTTTAATTATGATGGATCGAATGATTAAATATGATGGATCGAAATATGTATTTAACTCAAATTATAATATCAACACTGGATTTGATATACATATTAATACCAACTTTCACATTTACAAAATTTATGTAAAAACCACGCCACACAAAATTGCATGTCTTTATACCCGTATGATGGTAATCGAAGGGTATTATTTTCTTTTTAAATACAGTTGAACCTCGTTAATCTGAATTAATTTGGGCTCTAGGTCGATCAGATTATTGAAAGTACGGATATAGAATAACTTGTACAATAAGGAAACAAATATTTATTTCATTCTTGAAGAAATGAAAAATGTAAATAAATTTATAGGAAAGAAATCAATTGCCTTACAATCTTACATAATTATTTATGTAAATAAAGTCAATACAATTTAAAATTAAGTTATGTAAAACAAGATGGCCCAGGCTCATGTACACGCACTCTTTCTCAAAAACAACAGAAGCGCGATAAATGTTTAGTTTGTCAGAGTTTTGCAACTGGAATTTAGCTTTTTAAATACTTTTTTTTTGTAAATGCCTGTCCGGATTAAGCGAAGTCCGGTTTTACGGGGTCCGGATTAATGAGGTTCTACTGTATTCAAATAAAACTAGATGACCCCCTGAGCATTTGCACAAAACGCTATATTATTGGTATATTTCACGGTACACTATATTATCTGTAACTGTAATAGCAATTTATGTTTTTCTTTGACGTGATGTTTCCAGAACTTGTACTTTTAAAGTACACCAAGACCTCGAATTGCGTTTGTTAATTGGTTCCACAGAAAGCAGACGCAAATCGAAATAGTCTAGTAACATAGTATTTCTATAATTATTTTATGTTTTTGTGATTTTTCTATTCTCTCTTCGCTGTGTTTATTCTCACCGCACTGTGACGTATGAAAATCTTGTCATCACTACATCTTGTGTATTATATATATGAATTGTATGGCGGGTGGTCCAGGATGTGACAGAATTTTGTCCATTTTTTATAGACCGATCTAAATTCTGTAGAGTGTAAGATCAACACATTCTTAAGTGATCGTGTAATATCAATAATTAAACTTAGCAAAAATTATCTGTCCTTGCGCAGAGCGGTACACTTTTTCGAGCTTTAAACTCACATTGAATATATTCAGAAAATAATCATAATGTGAAATGGCGTCCACTGTATCGAACGTATTCGTACGGCTTTTTATTTACATTGACACAGAGCGACGTGTCCCAGTTCAGGACGTTAAGTTTGTCGTTGTCTCAGGCTCCGCGAAAGGGTTATCCTCCATACGCAGAACACAAGCACTTTACATTTTCCCTATTAAAATTGTTTGTTAAAACTTGAGAATGATTTGTATTTGAAAATTTGTAAATACACATTCAAAATTATTTAAAATAATTCTATAGGTATGATATACAATTCGCCAAACCCTATAACAAGACGTTGATAACTCCAGAAAGTTTTTCGCTAATATAACCAAATTGTATTTGACTGGGAAAAATTATCAAAGTTAATTATAATTTGATTTTATACATTTTAATTAAGAGTTATCATAGTTTTGTATTGGGTAGGTAATTTAAATTTTTTTTTTTTTTTTTTAATAAATATGTATGTATTAATATTAAGCAATTTAGTAATTCTTCTTTTGTTAATAAATAATAATTTAATATATAATATTCTAATCGATAACTTTTCATTTCCAATTTATTTATTGCCCTTAATAAACTATCTAATAACGAGGAGGCGAAAAAGTTAAGCTAAATGCTAATTCTAATTATTTAGAAAAACAAAAGCCTACTTGGTACTATATTCTATAACTATACTATACAAATGATAACAATATGGTCCAATTTTTTTTTTTAAATCTGCGCACATAAAAAATGCATTTTTTTAATTAAATATTAAATTACTTCTCAAACATGCGTCATTTTATTTTATTGTTGTTGCGTCGAAATAATGGCTGTGTGCGCAAATCTTAGTACAATCGAAATAAAATCCGGTTAGGCAGATCTTGTTGATGGACAAAAATTGAAAACAGTATAAATACTAAACAGTAAAAATTATATGATTGATTATTTGCTTGTTTGTGGGCGTTTTTTATTGGGAAACATAATAATTCGATTAATTGAACCAGTATTTTATGTAAAACCATTTTGAAAATGTAAACAAACAAAAAAATACCTGTGATAAAGATGAATTTCCAAATTCAGTGCTTGACAATAGATATTCATTCAGGCTTTGCCCATGATGAATGAACAATCCAACTTTCAATTAGATTTTTTTTTTGATTAAAGATTAGTGCTTTGTACTATGTAAGAACATTAATTTATTTCAATCATGAATTGAGTTTTGATATGCTGAAATAAGCAAAAATTAAAATTAATTAAATCAATTTGTGTTTAATTAAAAAGAAAGAAAAACACCAGAAATATCATGCATTTTGTATTAGGGATCAGCCATGCAAACATAGAAGATATTAGAATTTATCTGCATGCCTACATACATATATAGATACTCCATGGAAAACGCTCGTATCTATACTGCTTTTTTCCCAAAAAATCGCTGCATTTGTACTGAGCCCAAAAAATATATAAAAATTTAAATTTTTTAACGCATAGAAATTCAAATCTATCAATCGCAATGCAAAACGTCAGAGAGAACAATGGCAACACGTAGCAAATGAACACGTAACCGGCAAACAGCAAAGTGTTCATGGCAACATGTCACATAGATTTGTCTCTTTTTTCCCCGTTTGATTATTGTCTTGTCAACCGGAATTGCGTCGTAAAATTTCGTCGAAAGACAAATACAAAACAAAAATTGAAATGGAAAACGATTCAGCAGATGACGGAAATGAATCCCTTGGTTATTAATTTGATTTTTTGTTAATTTTCTTTGAATAAAAAGTATAATACGAAAATACTACTTTTTCAATTTGATTTACTTCTTTTTTCAAATATACTGTTTTTAGTCTGAAAAAAAGATACGAACGATATCCATGTTCTCTACCGAAGAACCCGTCTATGACAGAACTAGTATAAGACGGAAATCTGTCTAAGATGGAAATTTCGCCCGATCCCTTGGAAACCTGTAAAACAACAGGTTTTATAATGAAAACTACATAAAATTGATTGCAGCGCCATAACGGTATGTCGTGGAATTTTTTGGTCTATGAATGAAATCTTCATTTTGTGTATTCTCTATAATTGTTGTTATATTCATTTCTTCTACATTTCGACTATATTTCGAGTAAATGAATGGTTTATATCAAAATTAGATGCACACTGTACCAAACCCTCCCCTATACTAGTACTAGAACTACATAATAAACTATCAAAATTTCAGTTTTCTAGCTTCAACCGTTTAGCCGGAATCTTGATTCTGGACAGACAGACGGACACTGATATTTTGACACAAGAAAGACAATGGTGTTCAATTTTTTTTTCTACGATGAGTATTAAGGGAGCGTTACAAACTCCGTGCCAAAGTTATAAATACCCTTTAATTAACATCACACGGGTATAAAAATGGATTCTAAATAAGTTAGAATGGAAAATTTCGTACCAACTCACAATTTTTTGACTATTTTCTCAAAACAATTTCTTGACAATAAACGAAAAAACGACACAAAATGTTATTCAAAATTTGGTTCATTAATTCTCACGTTACGTCACTGCACTATAATTTAATTTTTGAAGAACAGGCTGATAATGAAATGTTAGATCTTAGGTTAAATAACTACTAGCTGGAACGTAACTGAACTGAAAAAAGGTGCCTTTATGAGGTCAAGAAGAACAAGCATTTAGAATTAAATCAACGATCTCTTATTTTCCATAAATTTTGATTTTACTTAGATTGTATTTGTTTTGACAAATCCACTTTATATATTTATCACATCTTGATATAAATATGTAAAGCCTTGAGTGTACATAAAAAATTTGTAAAAATCATTATCCTACTGGCTACCATAACAGCAACCATATATATATATATATATATATAACAACGCGCTATAATCAATAAATTTTGTGGTTTTCGTTGTATCAATAAAAAGTTTTTTTTTTCTTTTCCTTTTTGTCAAAATTTTGTACAAATGTGAAAATCTCTCTCTTAAAATATAGATTTGTATATTTATCCTCCATTGCTTTGGAGCATTTTTATGATAATATTTTGACCACTATATTTATGTACATATGTACAGTAAACACCCCGAGTTACGTATGTCACAATAAAAAGATAGATATATACATACATGTATGTATATTGTATGTACTACAGTAAAGTTGCGTCCGCACCCACAAATATTTTAATTCTATTTTCTATGTAGAAAAAAAAAGATCAAAAAACAATGAATAAAAACCCTGGAAATGATGTAAACCTTTACGTAATTCGAATTTGTGTATTACTTAAGTGTTACTACAAAAAAAAAAAAAAGAAAAGAAAAAAGAAGAAAAGTTTGTTGCAATGTGTTACGTAATTCGGGGTGTTACTGTATGTTATACATATGTATTAGAAAAAAAAATCGTAATTTAAATTAAACCTATAAATGTACACATATTGTACAGTATTTTACTACATCTATCTATAAATATTTAATTATATGACGATCGATATCAACTTTTTGTGTCATAATCGATGTCATCACATATTCCGTTGCGCAAATAATTCGATTTGATTTACCAGGACGTGCTAAATCGGTTAGTAAATGCAAATCTTTGGAACAACTCAAAACGATATAACTTTCCGGTGCTTGACTATTTGCTTCGGCAATTTTGCTGGCCGATCGCCTTTGTTTTTCAACTTTTCCGCCACTGTATTCAATTAATTTGGTTAAATCGGTAACATTCGGCTGAACGCTCGGTGTCATATAAAATGTTTTTCCACTAAATAGATTTCTACGTATCGATGATCGTATAGTTTTCTGCAAATCACACTGATAGGTCTCTTTGAATTGAACATCATTCCATTCGTAATTTTCAACTGGTAAAAATTTACCACCAACCGCACTATCAACTAACCATTTACTTGATAATACATGATTGACAACACAAAGTGATAAAATTAATTTACGTGTACGTGCTAAACGTGTTAGAACAATATGTGTAGCGTCCATTGGATCGGTTACAATTTTTCCACCAAGTAATCTAATAAAATATTTGGAAAATGTACGACACAATAACAATAAAAAAACAAAAAAAAAACCAAAAAAAAAAAATCAAAAATATTAAAAAAACTCACGTAACAGCTCTTGTTAGTCCATCAATGTTATCTACTTGGGAGAAAACAACCTTAGGCACTTGATCGGGATCAGGTAATTGAGTACAATTTATTTCGTCTGGTATTGGTTCCAGAGGAGGATGTGTTCGTACACGTTTTGGTTTTGGTTCGGCAGCGGCTGCTTTCGAAAGGCTTCGTTTGACTCGTTCATGTGATTCGGGTGTTAGATTTATGGCTGATTTCCATGCATCTTTAAATATATTGATTACATTAGTATGCGATTCAAGTCATTCAAATAAACAACAACAAAAATACAGTTTCTACAAAATGAACGGAACGTAACTGTTTATAGCTGAAATTGAACTAAACGTAAATTTATTTGTCTTTCGTTTTTAATACCAAAACATTGGCAGCACGACAATTCCCCGAAAACGCGACCATTTTTAACCTAATCAAAGTAAATGATCGTTTTCGGAAAATTGTAGTTTTCGGGGTATTGTTTTTCGGAGAATTTTCGTTTTCGGGGACCCTTGATTTACAAATATAGGTAATAAAAATTTTCGGAAAAGTCCCCTTTTATTTAAAAAAAATATGGAAACATAGTGAATTTTAATAGAGCAATTTTACAATAAGATTAGATACTGAAGATGAAACAAATAATAATAGTAAAATAGTACTTACTCATTAAATGTGGCACCAATCCATAGTCAATCCTAAACGGTCCCGTTATATTATATTGCTGATATTTGGCCGTATCATACTGAGACATGCCACTCAGATTACCCAACAAAATATCACTTAACCAAACAGTATTTACAACTGGTACATTCCAATCTTTTGCCCGTTTATATTTGGCGCCCTCTGGTCGCTTACATATTAGCACTGTATTGTGTCTGCTAAAATATCCGGTAAGCATTGCACCAGACTCTTCAACCATATGTTTGATTCGTTCACGATCCTCACCCTCAAAACCGGATATTGTAATAATATGTCTAGTGGCCGGACGCTGTGTTCCAAATGTACTTGGCATTGGTAAATGTAGTGCTTGCCAGGGTGGAACGACTTGTTTCTTTAATATGGTATCGCTAAGCCAATAGGCAGTTACACAACGTTTCGAATCACGGATGGCTTGCATCACAACACCATGACGTTGTGTACTACACAGAACATGTGTGACTCGCGGACAATAAAATGTTTCAATTTCACCGCCATGTTTTTGTATTAATTCTTTCCACTGTGGAAGCTCTTTTTCGTACAATTCGTCATATTCAACAATAAAGAAAATACATCCAAGGAGAAATATTTCGGGTGGAAGTTTTAGATTTGGATTGTGACCATAAAATTGGGGTCTTGGAAGTGGTGGACGGCCAGGACTGAAGGGTGGCCCTTTTATACCAGAAGGAGATGGCGGTACTGTAACAGGTACTGGTGATTGTGGTATTGGATTTGTCGTTTGAGGTCCCGCCGGTGTATTATTTGTAATGTTGCCAAGCGTTCGACGTTGCTGCTGTTGTTGCAAAACAAGTTCCTGAGATGTACGCTGACTACCCGATTGATTTAGTGCAGCGTTATGTTGTGCTGTCATAAGTCTTAAGGCACCAGCAGCCGATGGCTCTGTAGGTGGTTCTGGCACAGTCTGAACAGTTCCATTATTGCTTAATCGATTACTGAGCATATTTGCTAAGGCAGTTTTTGTTTTAGAATTCATTTGGGCTACTTGTGCATTCGGATCTTGACCAGCAATTTGCACCGTAGATTGTATTCCGGGCCCAGGTGTCGGTACCGTTTGGCCCGGTGGCAGTACTTCACCAGATTCAGTAAAGCCACGGGGTGAAACAGATTGTCCCTGCTGAGTTCGATTTTGCGTTTGTTGCATCTGTTGCAGTCTCTGGAATTGATGCTGTCGCTGAATTTGTAATTGCAATTGTTGTGGTGGTGCATTGCCGTCGTTAGGAAATGGCGATTGCTGTGGTGCTGGAGTTGTTGATTGAGAAATTGGACTAAGACCTGGTGCACCGCCACGAACCAGTAATGGACGAGCACCTTGTTGTTGAAGCCATTGAACTTGTTGTTGTTGCGTTAAACCGGCTGGCATTTGACTTCGCACAATAATATGCTGTGTTCCTGTTGGTCTCTGACCAGGAACTCCTACAACCGGTGGCGCACCGGGTCTAGCTTGAAATGCAACTTGTTGACGCAACATAATACTTCGTTCTCTTTGCTTTGCTTGTAATTTACCAATATATTCTGCCCGTCGTATAGGATCCAGTGTTTGCAAGTGAGCGTGCGTCTGTGCATCTAAGTGGATTAGTTGACGCTGTGGACCAGGTGTACCGACTTGTGGCCATTGAGGTCGTGTGGCTCTTATATATTGAGCAGGTAGTTGCCCAGGTGTTGGTTGTTGTTGGACTATTCCCGGTGGCTGTTGTTGTTGTTGCTGAACAGGACTTTGTGGTGTCCATTGTTGCTGCTGGGTTTGCTGTTGCTGTTGTGTTTGAATTAGACCTGGTTGTTGCTGTTGTTGTTGTTGTAACATGCCTCCTTGTTGTTGTACTATTATTTGATTTTGGATTTGAATTTTTTGTGGACCAGGAGTTTGACTCTGAGGTGGCTGCTGAACCGCTATGATTTGTTGAATTGGTTGTGTTGGTTGTTGAGCCTGATTTTGAATTACATTTTGTTGCTGCTGTGGCACAACTGGCGTTTGCAATGGTTGCAAAATCTGTTGTGGTAGTTGATTATTATTCAAGCTATTTTGGGATAATGACGGTTGCTGAACGACCGATGGTTGTGCAATCATGTTACTAATTGAATTTGAAATTATTTGCTGTTGTGTTGATTGTGGCTGATTAGTACCAACTTGCTGAAGCTGAATTTTAATTTGCTGAACTGTTTGTTGCTGTTGCTGTTGTTGTTGTTGTTGATGTTGCTGTTGTAAATTGTGTAAATATTGCAATCTTTGTTGCTGATTTAGTTGATTTTGTTGGGATTGCTGTCCAACAATTTGTTGTTGCGATTGTGGTTGCGCTTGCTGTTGTTGTTGCTGCTGCAGCTGTTGTTGTTGTTGTTGCTGCTGTTGTTGTTGCTGCTGCTGCTGCTGCTGTTGCTGTTGCTGTTGCTGTTGCTGTTGTTGCTGCTGCTGCTGCTGCTGCTGCTGTTGTTGTTGTTGCTGCTGCTGCTGCTGTTGTTGTTGTTGTTGCTGCTGCTGCTGCTGTTGTTGCTGTTGCTGCTGACCTATGTTATGTTGCTGACCAAACATTTGATTATTCTGTTGTTGCCCTAATGCTTGTTGTTGTGACTGTCCAATTGTTGCTTGTTGTGCGACCTGGCCAAGAGAACGCTGAGGCTGTTGATGTTGCTGATTAATTAACTGTTGTGGCTGGGCAATATTGGCTTGCTGTGATTGAAGTTGTTGATTACCTGCAATGTTTTGTGGTTGATTTGTACCACTCTGGTTAACGATAACGATATTTTGATTTTGTGAATTCTGCAATATTTGCTGCTGTTGTTGTGGATTTAATTGATTAAATTGATGCTGACTAATAACAAATCTCGGGGTAGGTTGCGACTGAGATTGTTGTTGTGGACTGTGTATTTGCTGTTGTTTATTGATTGGTGATTGTTGTTGTTGTTGTTGAGATGACAAAATTTGATGAATTTGGTGTTGATTTTGATTTTGAATAATTTTCACTTGCTGTTGTGGCGATGATGTATGTATAAATTGCACTTGCTGTTTCGGAGGTTGCCCGGCAATTTGCAGTGGTTGTTGCTGTTGCTGCTGCTGTGGTTGTTGTTGGATTTGTTGATGTTGAGGAGATTGTTGCAACTGTTGCTGTGCCTGTGGTTGGGCTTGTTGCTGCTGCTGCTGTTGCTGGTGTTGTTGCGCTTGCTGCAGTTGTTGCAATTGGTGCTGTTGTAACTGCTGCTGTTGCTGCGGTTGCTGTTGTTGTTGCTGCAACTGCTGCTGTTGCTGCGATTGTTGTTGTAATTGTTGCTGAGGCTGTTGATGTTGTAATTGCTGATGTTGCTGTTGCTGCTGCTGCGGTATTTGTTGCTGTTGTTGTTGTTGTAATTGTAGCTGTTGCGGTGACTGTTGTATCTGAGGTGTTTGCTGCAAATGCGATGATTGCACATTCCCCGTTTGCTGTCGTTGCTGTTGTGATAACAAATGATTTTGAATTATTTGCTGGCCTTGAGCCGTAGAAGTGTTTATTATATGTCTTTGTGCTATTATTTGGCTTCCCTGATTAATAATTATCTGTTGTGGAGGTGGTTGATTTATAATCAACTGTTGCTGCTGGGAGCTTATTTGGTTTTGGTGTTGATCCTGCTGTTGTGTAAGCAGCTGAATATGTTGTGGTTGAGTTTTGCTAACTTGCGTTATTATCTGATGTGATAAATTACTTTGTTGTCTCAACAGATCTGGCGTAACCACCGAAGATGATGTAGTTGTAGGGTTTAGCTGTGAGTCGCCTACACTTTGACTTCTAACCAATCCACTGATTTTATTAAGATTGGCACCATTATTATTGTTATTATTCCCAGCGGCCAATAAACTCTTCTGTTGTTGTTGCAGTTGGTGCTGTTGATTAATTGCATTTATTTGTTGTTGAATCGAAGCATTTGAAGCCACTATTTGTGTATTTGAAGTTCTAATTTGTTGTTGTGGTTGTAGCAAAATATTTTTATTTTGATGGTGTGTCAATTGTTGCAGTTGTGGACGCATAGAATGTTGCTGAAGTCCAATGCTGTTTCCGCTATTTTGTTGTAGTTGTTGCTGCTGCTGTTGTTGTAGTTGTTGTTGTTGTTGCTGTTGAAGTTGCTGTTGCTGCAGTTGTTGCTGTTGTTGTGGCAGTTGTTGCTGTTGTTGTTGCTGTTGTTGTGATTGTGGTTGTTGCAAGTGTTGTTGTGGCTGTAGTTGATGTTGTTGTTGCTGTAATTGTTGTTGTTGCTGTAATTGTTGTTGCTGTTGTAATTGTTGTTGTTGTTGTTGTTGTTGCTGTAGCTGATGTTGTTGATGTTGATGCGGCTGTTGTAATTGTTGCTGAGATGATTGGGGTTGTTGTTGAAGTAAATTTTGATTGGAAGAGCGTGAAAATGCCAATTGCTGAGCTTGAGAAAGATTTTGCTGAGATTGCCGTTGCTGTAATAACTGTTGATGTTGTTCAATTTGCTGAGAATTCGTCTGTTGATGTGTTCCAGACACATTTTCTGTAACTGCTTGCAACAGAGAGTTGATCTGACTTTGAACAGTAGTAATTGGTGCCGACGAATTTTTATTGGAAACATCTATGCCAACAGATTCATTTTCTTTGTGAGTTGACAATTCGGTCTTAGCTATACTTTCTTCAAAATCAAATCCAAGAATGCTGGCCAATGTTTGTTTATCAGGTTTGTCTGGAATCGAACTAGCGCTTATGACCGGCACTGCGGTTTGTTGGAATATTCGTGAAGCTGGCTCAACTATTAGCAATCTTGGATGATATAGCTGTGGATCAAGTAATTCACGATTATTTAAGCAATCAATTATCCAATCTGGTGTCACAACACAAAAATTGTCATTTTTAATTGACAGACTTTTTTGATAAGCTGAACCATTTGCCGAACCACATATTAAATGTGTAGTTTTTGGGGTAAAATTTGGCTCTACTATTCCGCCATTGTATGTAATTATAGCAAATAGTTTATGACGATCGGTTGCCTTCAGTTGTGTTATTGTTGCAAATATTTGCGAAAATATTTTATTTGGTACAGGATCATATGCTTTCGTTGACGCAAGACGACCTAATTTAACCGAAGCAATTACCCAAGCCTCTGTTATAGAAGGTACTTCATACAAATCGGTGGCTTGTGCTATTTCATTTTCATCAAAATTAAAACCGCACATTAAATGAGTTGTTGTTGTAGTTAAATAGTTACAGCATGTAGCACCACCATCTTTAAGTAACTTTTCAACCTTAAAATAAAATAGAGAAATTTGTTTATTTATTTAACTACATTAGTTAATAAATTAAGACAATCCAGCCATTCGACATTTGTGTTTCAATTTCATTCTGACTGATTCGATCGGTGTAAAATAGATTCAGTGATTAGGACATGGTCAGTTTAGGTAGGACATCAAATATGAACTTCATTCTCAAGTCGTTGAAAGATAAGAATTAGTTTGTTAGCTTTGTATGGTCGTTTGCTTTTAAATTAGTTATAAATCAATTAAGCTCTATTCCACGTTGCTTAGTTTCGTATACATGAGTTACTGAAGCCATTAACCTTAATTTAGAATTTTTGAAATATGATTCGCGTGAGTCTAAAAGCAAAAATAATGGAGATTCGTTTTACAATGGGTAAAATTAGTAACAAGTACAATTTTTTTACATTTTCATTTCAATGCGAATTTACTTTCATTTTAAATCACATTTTCATTTTTTCTAAAATCAAAATAATTTGATATTCGGTATTTCTTAATACACACAAAATTCGATGACCTACAATTGAAAATAATTTATTTTCAAAACCAATTAACTTCCTATTATAAGTATTTGAAGTGGCTCTATAATCACTTTTGCCTTAAGTGACTGGCACTGTTGGTCTGTTGGAGTTTCATTGTGCAAAGAACCAATAGTGACTACGTTAATACCCTATCTAGTTTTTTCTTCCAATCAATTAAATATCATTATTTTTATTGTTTAAAGTAGCTAATATCGTCCAATAAAACTATATTAACAATAACATGAAAAATCAATCAATGAAAAAAAAATTAGTACCTTTGAATCCAAATTCCCGGTAACAAAGTACTTTACATCCTTAAACAAGTCGTCTTTAATGCTTAAATTATCTAAATTGGCTATAGCCTCACTCATTTTATGCTTTTAGCAGAAAATAAACTTTAAGAAATCTTAATTAAGGACATAATTTTGATAACAAACACAAAAAACATTGAACGTCGCTAATAACAAATTAATTTTCGTACGCCATTTTATTTGATTTTATATTTTTTTCATGTGGCACCTCGTAAGTATGAATTCATCGTGTCGTCACCGTTCATTCACTTTGGTGGATTTTGTAAACAAATGACATAACCAGAAAAATTTAAATTTTTCTATTTAAAAGAATGGTCGTCACTTTAGTAATAAAAATTTTGTGCACCAAAAAATTACTCTGTAAAAAACTAATTAATGTTTTTATACATTTGTTTAATACTTATATATGAAATATGATTTCAATGTTTTTGTTTACCAATTCCACCATTGTGTGTGTATGAAAAAAAATTACGTCACGTACAATGAAGCTACCAACATTGGAATAATTAAAATTTCGGAAATGGTGTCAAATACAAATTGTAAAAACCATTGGGAAATTGACAAATTTATAAATACCTATGAAAACGTACCGGAAGTGGAAAAACATTATTTCAAATTCAAATAAAGGGAGTATTTCAAGTTATAGTGTAGTATTTACAATTATTTGTATAGACTTTCTTTTAATCTATTAAATCTAGCAATTTTTAATACTAAGCTTCTGGCAACACAGTTTTTTACATTTTTCGAAAATATCGAAATACTGTCAAGTCAGTCAAGTTTATCAAAAAATAAAATAAATTGAATTGAATTATAAAGAAAAGAAGAAATTGAATAAAATCTTATTTGATTCTTTAATGAATATTATGTCTACAGTCATGATATTTTCATTGGCTCGCAATGGTAAGTATGTCAATAAAAATTATCGATATTCTACATAGTTTTATGGCCCATAAAATACGCATCAACATATTCTGAGGTTAGGTTCTCTATTATGTCATTGTTTTTTTTTTAATTATTTTAGGAAATCGCTATTTGCGCCCCATTTCGCAAATGCGCTTCTGTAGTCAGACGACAAAAACACCCGGCTATATTTACGTTAACAACAAGGAACTCAGCATGAATATGAAAGACATCACTGACCGAGCTGCCGACACAATGTTTTGGACAGAATTGTTTCGCGGAATGGGCGTTACGCTGGCCCATATATTTAAGGAACCAGCAACAATAAACTATCCATTTGAAAAAGGACCATTGAGTCCAAGATTTCGTGGTGAACATGCATTGAGACGATATCCAAGTGGCGAGGAACGATGCATTGCCTGCAAATTATGTGAGGCCATTTGTCCGGCACAGGCAATTACGATTGAGGCTGAGGAACGTGCCGATGGTAGTCGACGAACCACCCGGTATGATATTGATATGACAAAATGTATTTATTGTGGATTCTGTCAGGTAATTAGATTTTGTCATTTTTTTTGGACATTTGTAATTCCACGAGTATTTTTGTTTTTAATTTTTAGGAAGCGTGTCCGGTTGATGCTATTGTTGAAGGGCCAAATTTTGAATTTTCAACAGAAACGCATGAAGAACTTTTGTATAATAAAGAAAAACTATTAAACAATGGAGACAAGTGGGAATCGGAAATAGCATCAAATATTCAATCTGATCATCTGTATCGTTAGGAAATGGAAATTTTAGAAAATGCGATATGGAATGTCGCAATAAAATTACAAAAAACAATATAAAACTACACAATGGATGTTTAGAAATCATAAATAATTTAGAAACCACCAAAATACCATTTTAGGTAATTATTATCGATTTGAGTTCATTCTCGAGATCTACTCATTCAACATTCTATGTTAACTGCATACAATTGTTGGTAAGCACTCAATCTCCAAATTTCGAAATGAAATTCAGAATCTTCTAAAATTCATTAATTTATTTTTACAATTCTTCGACAACTTCCGTCTAAAGATTTACATTCCATTGCTTTTTATATTCATTTGGGATCATGTGGCAACTTAAATCCAACAATACTTGCGGTATTCTCAACGCTTCGTTCACCCATTCCTTTGTAGTTTTTTTGTATTTCAAATTGTTTCCGCAAACTACGCAAATAGCACAGATACGTATTGCCCACATAGAGCATCTCTTCCTTCGCCTTGCACAGTGTTTCATCGGTTGTTTTATACTTTTGATATTGTGATGAAATATACTTTAGGGCTAGCGAATCTTTTTTAATGGTACCGGCTGGACTGACCAATCGTAATTCATTAAGTAAACATCGATAAGTTTGAAGGGCCATTTTTTTGTTGTGTGGAGTTAGTTAATTTTTAGTTTTGAACTTAGGTCGCTCGAAATTAGTTCACAATCACTGTCGTATATTGGTTCTGGACAATCGATCCAAAATTCTTCTGGTATTCGATCGATCTCAACAATATGAATTGATGTATCGTTAAATATATCCGAATATCGAAAAATATTTTCCAATTTCAATTCTTTTGTGTATTGTGAGATTTTAACAATATAGCTAGCGTCCCTGTCCAAAAATCGACTCGGAATAGAATCGATTGTATTGGAAAAACTATTTCCCACAATCACTAAATTTGCCAATTTCTTATTCCAATTTTTCCACAGTAAATTGTTTGTCAATTGTTTTGGACAGTGTGGCAAATATGCCAATGTTAGACCCTGATTTTCTATCGACAATTTTCCTTCCAAATTCTGTTGAAATGCTGTACAATTTAGTGCGGTTAAAACACTTTGTTCGCCCGTACTTAATCGGGGCTCATGAAATGTTACGTTTTTAACGTTCAAATCCTTTTTAAGCGCTAAAATGTATCCCAATTGATGACGACACGTAGAACAATAACCAAAACAGCCAATGCCAAAGCAAACGATTGATTCAATGGGTGCAATGATGTGTTCTTTAATCAACTGCAGAGATTGCTGGTAGAATTTGCTTTCAATTACTTTTAACTGGGCTTGGTTGATTTGACTGAGGGAAACCAATTTTCATAAATAACAACGAAGCAACATAAAAGTTACGTAATTTTTGATGGAAAACTTACTTCACTGCATTCGGCACGTCAAAAGTATCGCTCCGTTCCTCTGTAGTAAATAAATCGTTTTTCTTTCGGTTTTTATTTTTATTGCGTCGAGATCGTTTCAACTTAACAACAGTGAATGGTGTTTCATTTACTTCATTTGCTGACATAATTTAAATGGATCATTTTTGAAAAATGATAATAAATCATCCGGTAAATCAATTTCCAAGTTTTTTTATACAAATATTTAAATACTTTTTAGTAGCGGCCACTCTTTTTAGTTCCAAAAAAGACGTGTTGAACAAAAAAAGGGGTTGGGATTTAAGAATTTCTTGTTTCAATGTTGGTATCATTAACACTTAAGACCACGTTCACTACATAAAATTTTGTTTTGAATTTTTATAATTTTTCGGACTTGATAATAACGAGTTTCCACCAATTATTTATTTGCACCGAGTTATTCTGTTTTTCCGTCTGTTTTTAAATGCAACTCGAAAATATTTGCATTTTTTTTGTAAAATTTTGTACTTTAAATTTTGGATTTCAGGTTTCAAATCTTCCCATACAAATTTATTGTAAACATCATCTGAAAAAATCATGACTACAAAGTTATTATTTTTTGTCTCATAATAGGGCCTATTTCTTTTGTTCTTTGTTCTCCCCCATAAAAAAATTACTAAAATGACTGTTTTTTTAAACATAGGTAGAGGGAGAAACAAATCACCTAATTACAAAAAAAATTTCTTCTCCCTCCTAAGGGTCCGTTAATTCCGGGATTTAAAAAATCAACCAATTTGGTATTTTTGTGGTCATGTCCTTTTGGCTATATTTTCCACAAAAAAAAAATAAAAGTCAAAAGCTTAGGAGCTTCTGGTTCCGGTTCTCCACACATATTCTCAAAGAGTCCTCATATGAGGACATAGGAGAATTTTTTGAGTATTTTAGTATAGAGAAAGTAACGGGGAAATCAAATCAAATAAGAAGACTTTTTGTACACAATTGAACAATTTTTGATTGAATATCTTTTAAATATAGCAAAGATTTTTAAACCAAAACATTGTCGGACAATTTCATAACCTCCAGAAAGTTTTGAATGGTGAATTGTACTGTAATCGTTACGTTCCCTATTGATTAATTCATTGTTCAATCTCGCGTTTTTACAAGGTCCATTAGTTACTAGTATTAGTTGGAGTTAATATGTTCGTATTTGATGACTATCATTAATTTCGCAACAAATTGACTAAACATTACTTGTGCTGATTTATGTTTTGTTGAATTTATTTAAAAAATATAATCATAACTTACATCACATCATATTTTCCAGTACTAGTGATAATTGAACAACATTTGAATAGTTTAATAAAAAAAAATAAATCTAGATTACTGACCGGGCCCAGAAAGAGATTTATCCATAAACTTCTTTCGGGCAAAGCACAGCCACCATTTACTTGGTTTACCATCTTCGCCGGAAAATACTTTCTCACATACTCGTATACCAGTCTCCTGGCGAATTTGCTGTAAATACTGTCGCATAACATCTGCAAATCATAAGATAGTAAAGATAGGAAGAAAAAAAAATTGATTATCGTCTCATATTCAATTACCAGCATCAGCTGGAGTACTTGGTTTTGCATAAACCGTATTCAATGGGAATCCAGATTCACCGGGAATATCAAATTTTGAAATTGCCAATGAATACATTTCCTGAAGTCCTTGATTTTTATTGCTGCACCGTTGAAGTTTTTTTAGACATTCAGTTATGTACAGTGTTATGTAAATAAATATACGATCCACTTCAGACTATTGATTTAAATATTAATATTAAATATTGAACGGGGACTTTTTTTCTGATGTGCAAACCTTTATCTCATATGTTCGAAAGAAAACATTCGCCTTGAAGAAATACAATGATTCATCGATAATATCTTGGTCAATGTTTGCCATTGGTGCCGGACCTCGGGATTGCGTTCTCAATGGAAGTATTGCCATATTTCCAACCGATTGGTTGTATTCACGAATTTGCGAATGATATGCCTACAATTATTTTAGTTATTTCTTCTTAATTTTGTAGTCAAATCAAAATCGACACGCCCAATGTTAATCGGAGATCTCTGTTTGTTTCTTACCGGCATGTTTATATGACAATTGTTTAATTGCAGAAATTGAACGAAACTTTAAAAATATTTTCGTTTTATATAATTTACTTTAAATTACATTTATTTTCATAAATTTTCCGAGGTTTTCGTGAATTTAGATAGAGCAAAAATGATCAAAAACTCACAAGGAGCTGTCAAAATCAAAAATTATCTGATATATGATTCAGTGTAGCCACCAGTCAAATAAAAATTTTAAAACTTGGGTACATTCACTTCAATTGTAATGTATTTGCCAAACACTTTTTAATTGCAAAAAATACTTTTTAATTGCAAAATATGTATTCATGGTCATGGGCATCATATGTAAGGCTAAGAAAATAAGGTTATATTAGGTGTCGAATTTGGCTATTCTAAAAATAAAATATAAAAATGGTTAAGAAAACAAAAACACATTAAAAAATTTCGAAGCTCCGTTCACTTCTCAAAATTTATGATTCCAACTATTCTCGTCGAATTGGCGCAGTGCACACATAAATTTTTGACAGTTTCTTATTTAATAAACGCGCGTGTGATTAAAAACATTTGATTAATTTTATTAAAATAACAAATATATCTTCAAGTAATTAATATACCTTGACACACAACAGAAAACATGCGATACGCACAACTAGTAATGGGACCGGCAGGTAGTGGCAAGGTACGTATCTATTTATCTATTGCCCCATTTTTCGTTCCTTTTTAATAAATTTTTCTTTGCAGTCAACATACTGTTCAAATCTGCAGCGACATGCAGTTGATGAAAAACGAACAATTGAAATTGTCAATCTTGATCCAGCCGCTGAATATTTTGATTATGAACCACTTGTTGACATTCGTGAATTAATTACGGTCGATGATGCAATGGTAGACGAAGATTTACATTTTGGACCAAATGGTGGACTTGTCTTCTGTCTAGAGTAAAGTATTTATTTGCTTCCGTTAAAACGGCTCTCTTTTATCTTCCTTTTGTTCTATTCTTATTGGTATTTGCATAAATGTTCTCTCCAGACGTATATCGAAATAATTGAACCAACAATTTTAAAAAAACCCCATATCTTCCAGATATCTAATCGAAAATCAACAATGGCTACAAAAACAACTTTGCGGCGATCCAGAAGAAGATATGGACGGCGATCCAGATGACGATTACATTTTATTCGATATGCCCGGACAAATTGAACTCTATACACATCTGCAAGCTGGTCGAGATTTGGTAAATTTATTGCAATCATGGAATTTTCGTATATGCAGCGTATTTCTGGTTGACTCACAATTTATGATCGATGGAGCGAAATTTATATCGGGCACAATGGCAGCGCTGAGCGTTATGGCCAATATTGAATTGCCTCACGTCAACATACTGAGTAAAATGGATTTACTGAGTAAAACGGCAAGAGGACAAATGGATAAGTAATGGATTTAAAAAAAAAAAATGACTGGATCGATTGTTTCGTTATAATTTTCGACATCTTTTCAGATATCTTGAACCGGACGCCCAAGCGTTATTAGGCGAAATAACCAATGATTCAGCATGGGGACGCAAACATCGAAAATTATCAGAAACAATTGGAATGCTAATTGAAGATTTTAGTTTAGTTCGTTTTGTACCACTTAATCTGAAAGATGAGGAGAGTATGGCCGATTTACTGGAACAAATCGATAATGTTCTTCAGTGGGGTGAGGATAGAGATACGAAAACAAGAGATTTTGAACAACCCGATCCAGAAGATGGAGATGATAATGATATGAATTATGGAATGAACAATTTTTGAATGACGACACGTTTTTATTAAATATTTAAAGAAAACTCTATTTGGTTGATATTATTTACATCGCGCATAAGGACCTATTGAGTAAAAATCATTAAAATCCATTAAAATCCTCGTTGGATTCACATTAAATTGGCTCAACGGGTGCATCGTCTGGTTTGCTTTCTAACGAAAATGGAGGAATTCGACAATCGAACGTATGTCCATCTTCACGTTCCATACGAAATGTTCCCCTGCAACCAGAGAAATAGAAAATTTCAATACAAATAAATGTCAACAAAATTTGTTTCCTCTAAACACATACCACATATGACCACTGGGTGCCTGTAAACTTACATGGCTGCTATATTGAAAGGCTGGCAATCTTGGACTAAGAATTGGCTCTTGACCGACCACGCCACGGCCACGTACTGTTTCCAATGTTCCAGATAGCGAAAATATTCGCCAATGTCTTTCACGTAATTGTACACTTAATTCACCTAGATTCTCTAAACGAATGCAGTAACGCCACTGTAAATATAGTCAATTAGTCTCCATATGTAATTGAAAACTGAACTCTTAAAAGACAAATCAAAAACTCACCCAATAAACTGCGGCTGCTGGTGTTTCTCTGCATCCCATATAAAATGGTATCACAGTTACCCGTATTCCTTCCGTTGTTTCCTTATGCACATCAGACAACTCTAGCCATGGATGATTTTTCTTTTGCCATGCTCGAAGCGTTTCGTGCGCCTCAAACGGTGGATCTCGTTCCGTTGTGTGTAACAAAAATTTATCGAACAGTTCATGATGTACCGGCGTTTTTTCACCGGATGAATATGGCAAAATATCCTCATGGGCAACATAATCTAATCCGGGAATTGCATACAGACTTCGATTTGATTCTTGATTACCCAAAAATGTTACAGCTTCGGTCTGTGCCCTCTATAATATAAAGACGATTTGTACAATGCACTAAGATTTGTTGTTATAATCTGTAACGATGATTTTATACTAACTATATACGGACAATCACGGGAATCAATTAACACTTGGTAAAATGTATTTGTTTTTCCTTTAACATCATTGCTAACATTTGTTGTTCCCTCTTCGGAACGTTCAACATCTGTAACAGCATTGTTTGGCAGATCTCGATCATAGACTCGGGCTAACCATGGAAATAGAATAACACCGCGATAACCAAATATACGGTGCAAAAATAATTGACCAGTATCGTATTTTCCTTGAGCTTTTGGAAGTTCTAATTTGCCAACTTCGGCTAATCTGGAGTTTGTTATTGTAAAATGCGTATTTAAAATGATTTAAAAAAACTTATATAAACATAACCTCAATATACAGATAACAAAATTACCGTGAACGATTTACTATTTGTGTGGAAAATGTTCGGGATGATGTTGTAACATAGATCGGACGTAATATTTTTACGTAAATGTTTAGTAAGCCCATTTTATAGAGCACCAAACTTTTATCAGAATAATTTTTTTATTTTTATTTTTTGACAGGATTGACGAGGACACTTGTTTACTGGTCCGCAAATAGGTTACGAAACCCTGTGGCGATTGTCCCGCAAGTAGGGTTACCAATCTGGATATTTTTTTTTCATTCCAAAAATTTCTACTTCCCATTTTTACCATTTGAAAAATATGGCGTTAGTTTCGACGCGCATTCGAATTGGTTGGGGTTACGGCATATGTGTGCCGCTCGTGTAGCTTAAAATTTAATTTTTATTGTTAACCAATAATTTCTATAGTAAACGAAAGGGACATAGTAACTGTAAACTATAGAAATAAGTATGGGTTAGAGCGAAAAAATTATTTCACTGCTGTCAAAATAAAGTAAAGTTTTTTTTTTGAAATCTTTTTAATGAAAAATTGCTGAAAATTACTATTCTTCTTCTGCGGTTTAGTTTCAAATATTATTCGTTGTTAGTATTGAGATCTATTTATTTAATATCAGGTGCCCCAATACTGTAAATCTGTAAATTAACAATTTCCAAACATGTCATTAAGAAATGTAGGAGATGATGGGTGTACTTCAGAATCGGATACGTCTGATACCGATTATGAACCTGAGTCTGATTCGGGCACTGAGGTACTTTTTTTTTTTTAACCAAATATTCTGTACGACCTAATATTTTATTATTATTAGGAAGCATTAATTTCACCAGTTGTTCCGGCTTACGATTACATTTCCGATGCCAAAGCTGTTATATTTGAAAATGAAGAAATCACCACTCAAAATGCCCTAAAACTAAATAAACTGATACAGGAACATTTGAAAATTCTAAAATCAAAATTGGAAATGATACTAGTTCAGTGTTGTGAAAAGTATAGGAGCAACGAGACACACCTGGAAACGTTACGGCTATCCAATTTGAATAATGCATCAAGAGGACGATCACATTCGTTTTATTTTTGTGGCTATCCATTTTTCAAAAATCTCGATTTATTTCCAGCACATCCAAATGCCGACTATTTGTATCGAAAGAAAAAGAAAAAAGAATTTTTTCCCATGGATTTGGAAGATTATACACGGTATTGGGTGGCCAAAGATAAAGTATTTCTAATTCAAGGCATAAAACATCAAATACTAAAAAAGCTAGCGTCCAAAGGCAAAGATACCGCTCGCAAAATAAAGATCGCTACGCGAGGTGCACAAAAACGAATCGATGCCATTCTCGACGATAGCACTACCAATTTGACGAAAAAACCTCTGGCCGAACTGTACAATATGGTTCAGGGAGACAAATTTCCAATTGATTGGTTTACAATATCGGCACAAGATCTGGATGGTCGACATTCACCGAACGAATGTATGGGCATTTGGTATGGATATTTGATGCCGACCCTGAATCGAAGTCCATGGACCAGCGAAGATGAGGAAAAACTGATAAGCGTTGCCGATGCATTCAATCATCAAAATTGGATTGCTATTTCGAAAGAATTTAAGGGACGATCTGGCTATCAGTGTCTGGTACACTTTCAATCGGTGTTGGCTGATCGGAATATTTTGCGTAATGTCAAATGGACACAGGCTGAGGATGAACAATTATTGGAAACAATTGAAAAATGTCGTATTGGTAATTTGATACCGTGGAGCAGTGTCGTGGAGAAAATGCCCATGCGAACAAAGCATCAAGTTTATAATAGGTAAATTTGGCCTATTTTGATGGTATGTAGACAAATTTTCCTAAGTAAACAATAACAAAGCATCAGTTAATCCTTCGCGTAGTTCTACTGCTGACTAAAGTGGAATCGGAAATGTGTTCCGTTGAAATTTTCATTACGAGAAACAATATTTGGGAAATTTTGTCGGAGCCGACATTTAAATCCTCACTATGTATTGTCATTGTATTCCCAGTGGCGGATCGTGATATTATTTAAAAAAGTGACACCAAATTTTGCTCTTCATCCTTATCTACAAAAGATATTTAATTGGCTGTCGATTCAAACTGTTTCTCTTTCTTTGTTTCAGATACATGTTCTCCCTGAAGCCAGGCATTAAAAAGGACAAATTCTCCATTGAAGAAGATTGCATTTTAATGGCGGCCGTAAAAGAGTATGGTCCAAATTTCTATAAATTTCCCCGTAATCTGTTGCCGGGTCGTACAACCGTCCAAATACGTAATCGATACAATAACGTTTTGAAATTTGTTCAGAAACAAAAAATCTGGACCGTCGACGAAGATGAGAAACTCATTGAACATACAAAAGTCCATGGAACATCCAGTTGGCGTGATATTGCGCAGCAATTGGAACATCACACACGATTCAGTTGTCGCTCCAGATACAATACGATAAGGAAACATTTTTTAAAATATCCCGATGCAACCGTTCAAGATGTACCGCGAAAGAATAAGGGCGTTTCGACCAATGTAACGGAAGACAATTGGATGGAAACGATCATTAAAGTTAAACAACAAGGATTGGACGCAATGAAACGGAAACCAGTACGACCAACGAAAATCGGCGCACTTTATTTCGATTATTTTAAGTATGGCTATGACTTTATGTTTAAATCGATTTGTTTGCCGGAAACGCCGGCCTCCGAAAGTAATCATGCTGTCTGTCAAATTTTACATAATGAAATTTGTCCCAAAGACTTTAAATTACTGGTCGATGCACAAGACCTTCAAGTCGATATGAACTACAATCATTTTGAGGATCGTAACAGTTACGATTATGTGTTGCCGCCCAGTTGGTCGACAGCCCTATTGTTGCGCGGTCTATCGATTATGTTTCCACGGCCACAACAGAAAGGGGGATATAGCCAAAAATGCGTGGCTAAATGTGAAAATACAGCCGCCCTCGAATTGTTTAGGAAACGATTTCGTTCCTTGTTGTATTGTACGGCGCTGATATCAAATTTGGACTATTCGGCACAGTTGGCAAAAATACCATCGATTGATGACTCAGTTGATGACATTGAACACAATGAACGAACACATCCAGATAGCGGTGACTGTCAAGTGTACGAACTACTTGATGTGGTCAACGTTGATGATGACATTAATATAAAGACAGTACGACAGAATGACGAGATGATTCTGACCGATTGTTCCGATGATGATGCCGTCGATAATAGTGAAACGGGTGCCGGTCAATTATTTAATTATACATTGGAAACAAATATGGGCAATTATCAAATATCGATAATTGATCCAGATTTAGAGAAAACCGGAAGTGGTAGGAAGCGAAAAGTTAACGAAATTGGCGATGTCATAAATGTGGATCGGGATAGTTCCATTTTGGAGAAAACAGTTAAGCGGTGCCGTAAGGGGGGAAATGCTTTGGATAATGGCAGTGCTTGTGGCCAGTTATCGGCTAAAACAAGGAAGCAACAGCGAAAAAATGTTGTGGGTGAATTGTGAATGTGGTTTAGTAAGATTTTTCACTTATTTAAGGAAATAAACAAATTAAGCGCAATATTTTCGATGTTTATGAAATGAACCTAGGGGCGGGAGCTAAAACGATCTGAAGATGCAGACTTGAGTTTTTATAACTGCGTCCTTAAAATCAAGGCTTTTATTTTTAGTCCAGTAAGAATTATCTTAGGTTGGCGGTGTTGACACTGTGGACTTGCATATCACCTGGAAATTTTAAAGATCACAGAGACCACACTTTGTGTCCAAAGAGTTTCGTTCGAGCAAGAGACTGCTGTCAACTTTATGATCAGGTGTTCGGGCATTTTCAGGACTCAGACAACGGATTCTGGGAGATTTCCTTCTTAAGACAGTCATTCAGCGCGGTTCGAGTGGGAGAACTTCTTAAGTACGTACGGAGATCTGGACGCTTTAAAAAATCAAAAACCAAGGTCCTTATGGATCATTTTTTTAATCATCTTTATCCTACATGAATTAAGTTTAAATAAAAATCGTACATCTAACCTTAAGCTACAAAAAAAAAATCCTCAAAAATTAAAATTACCAACCAGGTGTAGTATTGGCCAAACGTCTCATTCTTCGAGTATTACGATCTTGATCCCGGATCTTCTTTTCCATTTCGGCATCGGTCAATGTTTCTAAAAATGGCGCCCATGCATCAGCATCGCTTGTTGCCCGAAATGGAACTTCGACTGTTGCCAGCGGTGCCTCACTGAATGCATACGTTCGATGATGCCACGACAACTGTCCACGAATTGAATACGCAATGGCCGTTACAAATTCACCACCCAATCCCAATTCAGCACATAATTTCATGGCAAATTCTTCCGGATTGTTTTCTTTCTGCGACATATCCCATTCGACTTGATCGACCAACGATGTATTGCCAACGTGCACATTCAGCTTAATAATGACCCGTTGATCGCAGCTCTCTTCCAATATGCTGGGCTCATTTGGAAATGCTTCGATTTGTTGACGTATTGCCAATGCAATGGCTGGCACAAATGGTACTGGATTTAGATCAAGATCATCACAGAGAATTTCGGCAAATTGTTCGGGAGCAATCATGCACTCTATAAGTGTAGCCAAATCAATATAAATGAATTTAATCAATAAATAATTACCATTTTTATTCCATGTGAATGTATCTCGTAATTTTTGTCCTTCCAATTCCATATCCAAACGGATCGGTACCAATACTTCAGGTTGTGCTGCATTTTCTAGATTCGTTGTTGGATCTGTGTCATCGAAACACATTGGAAACGTACGAACTTTCTTTGTGTGAACACGATTTCGATTGATTGGCGTAGCTTGTGGCACAGCGTCCAAATGGCTGGAATTAGGCATCGTCGGCACCCATGGTTGGGGTTTTTTCGATTTGCTTTCACGTACCGGTGGCGGTTCTGAAATAAGTCCATAAAATACTTAATATATAAAGGGACAATTAGTTCAAATTGACATTTTAAAAACCTTGTACACTAACGATGTATTTTTCGTCATTTCCCTCTATGATTTCGTCTACCTCAGAGGCTCTCAGCAATGAAACAGAACTGGCCAATATGTGACTACTTATGCCAGAATCAACGAGCCGTTTTCGTTCATCATTGGTTAGAGTTTTTCGCAGCATGCCCGGATATTTTTTGTATAGTGATCCACGGAATAGACGGAGATAATTGCCCACCTAAATTATTATCGGGGAATGGATATAGGTTAGCGGTCTCAAATTAATAGTTGTCTATGTGTTTAAAAATATTACCTCGGAGCCAACATAAAAGTATTCACCATTTTCTTCGAGTTGAAAGCTCATAGGCTTATCGCCGTACGTTCGAAGAGACATTTTTTATTTAATTTTATAGTTTTTTAGTAAAAATGCTTGATGTTTAGCATCAACAAAAAAAATGTGCAATATTTGGGCGCCCGTTTAAAACAATCCAAATCCAAATTCTTAATACTAAAACGAATAGTATTTGAGTGACTAATTACGGATTAGTTAAGGATTCAATACTGGATTACGGATAACAATTTTTCAGCGGTTTTGAATTATAAAACTAAAAAAATTATTTTGACAACAGAATAGCTCACCCTAATAAAACTCTTTTCTCACTCTACCATACTTATTATTTCAATAATCTATATATATCTCTCTCTAAATTACAGACGTCGATGAATAATGAAATGTAATTTGTCACATTCCGCACTGCATTACCGACATACTTTTCGAATTTAATATGAGTACGTTTATGCTGAAAGGACCTTACCTTTATTGTTATCTATATTTCTGGCCGTTAAACAGCAGTAAAATGTGGAACAATCATTTAGTTTTGTTTAAGAAAATAATAAAAAAATTGTACTAACCATTAAATGAAAAAAGAAAATTATCAATTTCGAAAACACTGTGCATTGCAATAAAATGTTTTCATCGCCATCCATTCGAAGTGTGCTGTGCCAAAAAGACGCCATTTGTTTTATAACTTATTTTCTCTTTAATCTGGAAGGTCGTTTGGTCTGTTGGTCGTGCGGAAATATTTATTTAATATCAAAATTCTATTGTAAATTGTAAAAGTAAAGAAATTATTTATCGAAAATGTTCTCCCGTCTGACCATTAATGCCGCAAAAAATGCTGGCAAACAATTTTCAACCACATCTCAGGTAAGTTGAAAAAAAAAAATATTTTTTTCTTCCTGACCCCGCAACCGATTGTCAAATGTTTACGTAATACATTTTTATCACTATTTTTATATTATTGAATTATTCAAGAGATTTTTATGTAGGATGGTTTATCTTGTTTTTTTTTCGCTGTTTTATTGCTGTTGCTATCACATCAAATTGAAAAAAAAGAAATTTATTTTTAGAACAACGTTAAAGTTGCTGTTTGCGGTGCTTCAGGAGGAATTGGGCAACCGCTTTCATTGCTACTAAAACAAAGTCCACTTGTATCACAACTGCATCTTTACGATATTGTGCATACACCCGGTGTTGCCGCTGATCTTTCACATATCGATACACCAGCTAAAGTTCAAGGATTCAATGGTCCCGAAAATCTTGATAAGGCCCTTAAAGGTGAGTGCTTCTTTTTTCTTTTTCTTTTTTTTATTCAAACGACAAAACATTACATTATTCCATAATACAAATTATTATCATTTTGTTGGATGAGTTACGAAAGTTCATTGAAATTTTCCCCAATAACATTTTGTGTGAAGTTACTACATACTGAAATAGAATGTGATTGAGATGTTTATAAAATCTATTAAGATGTTGATAATATATTAGTAGTAAACAAGTAATAGATAAATGTAATCTATATTTAGGAAATCGCATTTAAAAATGTCTTGATAAATTAAATAATCGGTGTTTTAAAGAAATTTATGACGTTGCTGATGAGAATGGTAACGTTGATCAAGCTTGATCCTAATTAAATTAAACACTGAAATAATAATTTAACATATTTTTGCGGTATGTTAATTTAAATAGAGAAAAAATGAAATTTGTTTTTTTCATTTTATAGAAAGAAAAAAAAAACATTATCACGACATGACACATGATAATCGATAATGTTTACTTAGGTTTGATATTTTTGTATATTCAATTTTGTTAAAATTTATGTATGGAACTGAGAATATAATATTTGCAGTCAGTTTTCTTTAAAAAAAAAAAATTAAAAACAATGTAACCCCCCCCCCCCCCGAGTTTTTCTCTAGTACCTAATGATGTGTCGGTTGCAATAATTTATTTATTTTTAAATTTACCGCCCGATTCTATATTAGAAAGTTTTAAGAGATTTCTTGCCATACACATTGCCTTGAATTTAATTTAAGTTTTTCTTCAAGTCTTAACTATAATGCTTCATACTAAATTAAGATATTTTAGATAAGACCCTGGAGAGATTGTCTTAAAATATTATTATGACATAATGACGCAGATTTTGAGCAATCACAGGATGATGTTATATGCATTCTTCTTTTTTTCGTGGCAAGACCTATCTTAATCTATCAGTTAGATCAACCTCAGACTAAAGTGAACACACCAGAGAAAAACATTTTTGTGTTTCACTCCAGTGTGAGTAGAACCCGGTTCATCTCGCTCCAAAGGCAACCTGAGCATTGAGTCATTTGGTCGGTTATCCTCTTCTTCTAAAGGCCTATTCCAATAGGTCATCAAAAAACCTATTCCAATAGGTCATCAAAAGGCCTATCCCAATAGAAGATAATGACATTTCGCTGTATGAAGACAATAGGCCACATTGATAGATCAATCAATTAGAGTGGATGAATACTCTGATTCTTAACTTGGTGTCTTAAATAGACTATAGATGGTGCATGCAGCAGTTCCACTTCGTCAGTCCATCAGAACCCCGTAGTGTTTCATTTCAACATCGGAGAATATTTTTTATGTTGACCACACTATGTACTAATCAAATCTTGTTATCTTTTGTAGGGGATCGCTATGTTATATAATTCTTATTATTTTTTTATAGTTAAGTAATTTGACTGCCTAATCTTTTCTAATCAAATAATATGCGTAATACACTTTAGATAATTGTTATCTTTAAAAGTTTTATGAAAAATTATTATTTTTATCAATTTTAACAAGACATAAGCTTCAAATATGTATTTACGTAATTAATTTTTTATGTTAATAACATTTTTGGTGCCTGATCTTATTATTAATAATTGAAATTACATCAATTACCACTATTTAATATTTTTCTCCTGCTTCTGACAACCTGATTTCAATATCTGATTTAACAATCATGCCATGCTTTTGAAGAATGAAAAAAAAAAACATGTCTGAAGGGATTAAACAATTGAAATCTTCTCACATTAAAAAAAAATAACGATTGATGGAATGCTTGGCTCGCTATGTTCTTTAATTTATGATTTTGAACATGCCTGATGGATGTGTGTTGATCAAATGAGTCAAAGTATTTAGTGTGAATGAAGTGTCATCAATATATCATACATCAGAAAATCTCAAATCATTTTCCAAATCCTATCATTGAGCTAAACACAATACACCCTATCCTCCTATATGTAATCAGCATGTAAAATGCAAAGGAATTTATTTGAAAATACGTCTTAAAATAGATGCTCAAGTCGTCATTATTCCCGCTGGTGTACCACGAAAACCTGGCATGACACGTGACGATCTATTCAACATGAACGCCGGTGTTGTCCGAGATATAGCTGCATCAATTGCGCGCAGTTGTCCAAAAGCACTTATTGGTATTATTACCAATCCAGTTAATTCCTGTGTACCAATTGCATCTGAAGTATTGAAGAAGGTAATGTACAAGATCAAACACACCGACAGTCCCGTCCAATTAAATCATTTAAAATTACTAATTTTAAAATAAAGGCTGGATGCTATGATCCAAATCGTGTATTTGGCGTTTCAACGTTGGATATTGTTCGGGCATGTACATTCATTGGTGAAGCAGCCTGTGTTAATCCACAGGATGTTCAAATACCGGTAATCGGTGGACATTCGGGCGTTACAATTATTCCATTACTGTCGCAATGTAAGCCATCCGTAAATTTCCCAGAGAATCAAGTGAAACAATTGACCGAACGTATTCAGGAGGCTGGCACAGAAGTGGTTAAGGCAAAAGCTGGTGCTGGATCGGCAACACTATCGATGGCCTATGCTGGTGCCCGTTTCGGTCTATCACTTGTACGTGCGATCAACGGAGAACGTAATGTTATCGAATGTGCATATGTAAAATCAAATGTAACGGAAGCAACGTACTTTTCAACGCCATTGAAAATTGGAAAGAATGGCATCGAAGAGAATCTTGGTTTGCCAAAATTGAATGGATTCGAACAAGCACTACTAAAGGCAGCTATTCCAGAACTGATTAAGAATATTCAGAAAGGAGAAGAATTTGCCAAAGGCTGTTAAACATATTCGATCATAAATTTGTGATCACAAGCGCGAATTTAAATGCCTAGAAGAAATTGAAAAGAGTGGCCAAATTCTTCTTTTATTTTTATTTTTTGTTAATCAAAAATTTTCCATATAGTTTATTCCTTATTATTTTAATAATGACTGAATGATTGATGTTTTTTTTAAATCAAAATCAAAGTCATTAATTAAAAATTGTTAAAAATTCCATTCCTTAACCAAAGTTTTGTACATCAAATATTGATTGATTGATTGATTAATACGTAAAATAAATTCTTGTAAATAGTATATTTCAGTGCCTTTCAAGTTACAAATACAAATATTTTTAAACATTCCTTAACATTTTTTGCCCATTATATTTCTCGTGAAAATTTAAGTCGAATAATGTCACCGTTCTTGATCCAGATTTCGGCTAAATTATTATTATTTTATCGTATGGAATGATTTAAAACTTCCGTTTTGATAGAGCTTTCTTAGTGCAGCCAGTGGAGGGCTCAATCTTTGTGGGTACTTTTATATCATTTCAGTTGAAAACACTGTAACTGCTCATTTCTCATAATTCAGATAATTTTTTTTCTAACATTTGAAGTTTTTCCTTCGTTGAATCGACAAATTTTACCACTTATTCACCTGAAAGTATGCTCCAGACCTACAGGTTTTAAGTGGAATCCGGACCATTCGGCACGATGGAACCCCTCGTAAATTTCTTGGTATATGAGACTAAACATTTTCAAAGCTTTCATTTGGTAAACGTTTCACACCTGTCATTCAAGGATCTCTATACGAAAAAATAATATTCTTCGGTTTTTTTGGAATTCAAGCTTACTGGTCTCTGCATTTCCACATTTTTTAACATTTAAATCCTTCCTGAACAAGGAGAATTCTGTGAGTGGAGATTTTATTCCAAGGGGAATTCTGTTCATTTAACAACAACAACAGTACCATGCTGTGGTCGGAAGATTCATCAGCCAAATCGTCAGAAATAATAGAAGAGATTATAAAACAAATATTTTTTGAAAGTTTATTATGGTCACTTTTACACTAGAAAATCTATCCCATACATAACATATCAGACACGTATTTACATCATCTTTTAAAAAAAAACTAAAATGTAATGTAAATCCCTATGTAGGCGCACATTTAGTTATTATTACAACTGGCGTACGAAGACATCCAAAAATGCATCGAAAAGAATTTTTCTTAGCCAACGCAAATGCAATCCGAGAAATTACCTGTGGAATTGCCCACGTTTGTCCAGACGCTTTTATTGCAATTCTATCGAATCCTGTAAATTCCTGTGTGCCTGTGGCTGCTGAAGTCCTCAAAGCTGTAAGATTATTTATTTATCCTTAGTAAATATTTTTCTTACAAAAAAAAACCGCCTCCGCCCGAAAAAAAAACATCTGCAGTGTGGTGTTTTCAATGAGAAAAAACTATTTGGCGTTTCGACATTGGCTACCATTCGTGCACGTGCCTTTATTGCTGAAACGTGTGGCATGAAGCCACGAGACGTTGAAGTACCCATAATTGGTGGCCATTCAATGCGAACCGTCGTTCCACTTCTTTCCCAAGCGAATGCCAAATGTCCCACTTCCAAGTATTCCAGTCTTGTGAAACGTATACGGGAATCTGGCAAAGAAGTTGTAAAAGGTAAACGGGGTCGAGGTGAAGGTGTTTTAGCTATGGCCCATGCTGGTGCAAATTTTGCTAACAGTTTATGTAAAGCGATATCCGGTCAAAGTAAGCCACTTGTGACGGCATTGGTCAGAAGTGATTTGACCGATGCAAAATATTTCTGCAGTCCCGTTACTGTCGGAAAAGATGGAATTCTGGAACATTTCAATATTGCGAAAATTAACGATGGCGAAAAAAAGCTACTGCTGAATGCGTTGCCAAGGTTAATTAATCAAATAAAAGAAGGCGAAGATTATATTAAACGTATTGCGAATGGACCATAGAAAGATTGTGAAGTTGTGACTGGGGAGATTATGTGAAGTTTGGTGATTGAACTAAGATGAGAAATTAATTTAAATGGAAAATTTATATTTTCGAACATTTTTGTACCTGATAATTTGACAATAAATTAATAACGTGGTGGTTTAACTGTCTGGTTTTTAATGACTGATATGACGATTTCAGAGAAAATGGTAGTAAATTTTGAGTTATGCATGATGGGTGTGTGTGTGCGAAATGTTCTTCGTTCTTTGTCATTCGTTCAACAAATCTCTTAAGCTTAAAATTCTAACAAGGGAATTAAATCAGTGACACGTTGTAAGTTTGGTTTTTCATTAAGAATAAAAAAATAGTTTAAAAAATTGTAGTCCGTCCCGTCCCTTACACCGGCCCAGGAGATTAGTTGTATATATACTTAATAGCGGAATTCGGCCAGAAAATTCAGGAATATGACTCACTTCAGAGACCTGCAAATGTTGCACGCCGCTTTCCGGAAACAGATGGAAAGGATTTTTTGCGCTCTACACAAACTGCCTTCACTATTTCACTTTCTTCTTAATTTTCTTTCCTTTACTTTTTAAAAACCTCCAAAATTCAATCCGGCACAACCTCTTCGGTTGCTTGCCGCTGCCTTTATCTCTGTTCTTTACCTTCCTTCATTTTAATTGTACTACAAAATTTTTAGCGTAAAATTGTAACGGATGTGACATCAAGTGCAATACACTAAACTAAACAATTAGTAAAATATATTTATTGTTTACATACATAAAATATTATTTTGAAAATATCGGCAAAATCTCCTGGTTTTAACCATCACTAATGCCTCCTCTATAATCAAAACCAAAAACCAAAAACCATCGTGATTTGCTGCGTTATTATATTATACAGTATACACACTAAATTTGTGTTTTGGGACAGTTTATGGCTATGGATATTTATTAACAATAAAATAAGATGATCTTACCATTCCAGTCATACTCCATAATTAAATTATTTTCTTATTTACATTTAAATAAAAAATTAAATAAAACATGGAAAACTAGTACAAAAAACTAGAAAACTATTACAAATAACTGCTCAATAAAAAAATGGTTTTACCAATCCAAGAAAACGCTATGCACTACCAAAACACAAGTAGGCAAGCAATCAAAACACTATTGCAAATTTAGGGTGGTGGAAAAAGACAATAGATTTTGTATGGTTTTGGTTTTTGGTTATAGTTTTGTTTGTAGAGGATACATAACTGAACTAGAACAGTTCACTACCGCCTTTATTGCACCCGAAACCAAATCAACTAAAAATAGTACAAACAATGATCAGCGATACATGTACTTGTATAAATAACAAAAATTCCCGATTAACAAAAATATGACAGAATAATGACCACCCTACTTCAAACAATGGTATGATTGACACTATAGGATGATTGATTTGATTTTATTGTGTAATGATCGACTAGTAAAAATTTATTGGAAAAGATTTTATAATCCTACGTTTGATTGAATCTCATTTATAATGTCAATTAATTTGGGATTACTTAAAATTGTTTGATGACTTCCTTCTAAACACTGAACGTTTACTGTTCCATTTGTGCAACTGGCCAAACCATAGTCTTCCTCTATACATTTAGTGATACTCTCTTTTGGTCTAACCAATGTTATAGATGACTGTATTTTAGACCGTTCTTCCAAAGTAAAACTGTCAAAGAGTGCCAAAATTCTATTGTACATTCCGTTTAATAATTTTTCTATAGAATCTTCGGAATACTTCGTCACTTTCAAGATTTTAACAAATTTCATAAATGCCCTCACTTGATCCGGCCAAGTTTTATGTTTCAGAATTTTCATTTCAACATCTTTTTGATTTTCATTGGGAAATATATTTTGAACAGCTGAGCTTATCAATTGTAATTGTATTCCATCGGTAGTGTAGTCTAATTCATTCAAAACTTGTTTTAGAAAATTTGGACTACCATCAACTAAAATCAGTTGTCCTTTCATTCCAATTTTCTCTAGACTTCTTGCCATTTCAATAGCAATAAGTGATCCAAATGAATGGCCTAAGATGTAAAAATAATTTTGATGTTGAAAAAAATCGGTGACATCTTGACGGAATGCCTCTGCTATGTCAGGGACAGTTTTCTCTTCAAATTTGTGATTTAATTCCAGACAGAAGGAAGGTATATTAATATTTGAACCTAATGTGGTCCATACCTTGGCAATAATTCCTTCGATGCCTGGAATAAAGAGTATCGACTGTGTTTGTGTATTTTTTGTGGCAATTTGGCAAATCGTTTCATTTCCAAAATTTGGCACTATAAAATTGGAGTTGAATAATAAATTTTCATGGGTTAATTTTCTTCTGTCACCTTCTTCTTCCGTTTCTTTTGACATAGCATCGGAAAATTCTTGAAGATTGTTAAAAGTAAGTTTTCGTAAATCTTGTGGCGTTAAAATAATTTCATATTCACGTTCCAGTAATTGTTTGATTTCAACAACCATAAGAGAGTCCATTCCCAGTTCTGACAGTGATGAGTTCATTGAAATTGTTTTAAAATCTTTAACGCCCATAATCTTTGAGATACTATCAATTATGTTTGGCTTCCCCGGTAATCCAAACGATTTGTCTGGTATACACATACTGGCAACAATTGGATCTGAACTTGTAAGTAACTGGTCCAGCACTGATATGCACGATGATATGCGCTGCTGTAAAAGTCCAAAATATTCCATCTCATCGTTGCCTCCATTTAGAGATGCTAGTATGCCAACATCCCCTATAGCACCCCACTGAATAGCTTTAGCTGGAAGCCCATCAGCCGCTCGACATTCTATAATTCGTTCCATAGCAGAATTTGCCATTCCATAGTTTGTTTGGCTGCTATTACCGCGTCCGCATGATATACTTGAAAATACAACGAAATAATTCATCGTTGGATTTATCTTGCGAGATAATTGATCGAAGTGTCTAGTAGCATCAGCTTTTGTAGCCATCGTAATTGCGAAACTATTTTCTGTTTGATTTTCAAAAGGGTTGTCTTGTAGTGAAACGGCCAAATTAAAAATACCATCAATTTGTCCATGACTTTGTGCTTCTTGAAATAGTTTCTGGCATCCTTTAAGTGTTGCTATGTTTGATGTACTAATGTGAATTTTGCATCCATAGTTCTCCCAAATTCTAAAATCAAATTTCTCTCTCTCTCAGAAGTGTTCTAAATATTCATATATAAATGTGTCTTACCGTATTCTGTATGTTTGATAACTGTTTGAAATGCCTCTGCTAGAACTTAGAACCAGCTTTCTCGCACCACGTAAAACTAACCAGTCGGCCAATTCCAAACCAAAACCCCCAAGACCACCGGCTATAATGTATACCATATCTTTATGGAAATATGCTCTGGCAAGACCATTAATCGGTACAGTATAATTATCAAGTGGACTCTCTCGGACTTGAACCAAAACCTTGCCAATATGTTTACCTGTACTTAAGAATCGATAGGCCTTTTCAATTTCATTAACCTGGAATACGGTTGAGTTCAATGGTTTAATTATTCCGGCTCTAAGATCACTCTCAATTATATTATGAATGAATTGTCTCTCCTGTGCTGTTGCAATAAAAAGATTATCCGCAAGAACGGAACGAAATGTTAATTCTTTTAAAAATAGACCTAAACCAATTTTCGTATCATTTGATAGATCGAATTTTCCAATTTCTAGAAATGTTCCGCCTCTACCCAAACATCTAATCGAAGCATGTAGCTTATCATCGGATAGTGAATTCAGTACATAGTCGACACCTTCGCCATTTGTATGCAACTTAATCAAATGCTCAAAAGAACAATCTCGGGAATAACCAATATTCGATTCTGTAGGAATGGATATTTTGTATTTCGTAACTTAATCTTTAAAAATGATTGTTTACCTTTAAGTTGTGGAAACTCCTTCATAAGAAATTGTTTCTTCTCATTGTTTGAGACAGTTGTGAAAACTTCTAATCCATAGGCAAATGCAACTCGTAGAGCAGCCAGTCCAACGCCACCGCTTCCAGCATGAATAAGAATAGATTGTCCACGACTTATTGGATTATTCATAAAAAATGCATAGTAGACAGTAACGTAAACTACTGGAATCGTAGCAGCTTCTTGCAATGAATATTCATTTGGTATTATCCACATTAGATCTTCGTAAGCTTCAATTTGTGTTGCCATACATCCAGCCATTGACATACCCATAACCTTCTCACCCAACGAATTAACTCCGGAATACTCAAAGCCAAGAACACACTCTTGATTCAATCGACTTAATCCAAATATTTCAGCCGAAAGACGTCCAGTGGCTAACATCACATCTCGAAAGTTAATTGCGGCATATTGAACATAAACAATTTTTTGTGTTTTGGATTTAGTAGTGAGTGGTCCTTGGAACCATTGAAACGTAGACAAATCGCCAGTACGCAGAACGTTTGCAAAATAATGATCATTTCGTTTTCGTACGTTGACAATGTCCGTTAGTTTGAAATGTCTGTATGAACCCCATTTACCCTGGAAATTATGATAGGAATTTATTGGAATAAAAAAAATTAGACACTAAAAATTTGTTCATACTTTTCGATAAACATTGATAACTAAACCCAACTTTAGTTGATTTGCATAAAATTCATCTTTCAAGGAAAATGGTGGAGCTGATCGATCATCAATAATTACACATGTTAATCTATGGTGATAATCTGATTCCTTCAGAAGACAGTTCACAAATCCTAACAGGCCACAATGCTTATCATTATACGAAAGCAACAGAACGGGAGCTTTTTTAATGGAATTGCGAACAGTCGCCAACCATTGATATTTGGAATCATTCGACGTAACATCGATGACTGTAGGCTCTTTTGATAGTTTTCTTTTAAAACGCTGTAGCAAAATTATTGTTTCATTTTCTACCGGAATTACAGATACTAATTGAAAGTCTGATGGTATTTTTGTGCTATTTATGTTGAAGTTTATTGATTCTCGGCATATTAAAAATCCACCATCGATAACGGTTTTTGAGGCATCATCAAGGAGTGTTCTTTGCATCGATAAACATTGGGAAAGAATAACGACGGAACAATTATTGAATGTAGACAGTTCTGAATTAATGACATCAACATTGAACAATTCAATGGTCTGATCAGTAAGCAATGTAAGGTGTGTGCTGATTAACGGTGTGTCACACATAATATTGCCGAAAAGCTGAACGATCGATTTCATTTGATTATTCCCAATTTCAATAATTTTCAATTTGAACAACTGAAGATTTTCAATTGCTAATTGAGTGCATATGCGCAGTGCCTCCAATGTATCCATTTTTGGCGCAGACAAATGTGACATAAATTTGTAGCTCTCCAATACAACGAGTCCCGGCAGTTTACGTTTTGCAACGGAACTCGCAACTAGACCGGTTATTTCTATTCCGCCCGCCTGAATGATTTCCAATTCGGAACTCATTTGAACATCAAAGCACGTATGGCTTCCACCGAAACCTTTAGCCATAGCCATATGTTGAATAGCGTTAATTTTTAATTTTCGTATTCTTGTTGGTAATGCCAGAGATCTGGAGTCTTTTGCTAGGATATTAATTTGCAGCATACAATCCATAAAGGCTATCCAGTTTGAGTTCCATTTAATTTTACCGCATAATCCATCAGCTCGAGCTTCCTCAACGGACGTAAATAGTCCAGTGTAATTGTATCCACGTAGCCGTAATTCCTTGTAGAAATCGTTATTGTTTAATATTGGAAATGTTGACATCGGAACCGGTGGAAGTTCAGTTAAAACAAAAGGTTCGTCTGTTCTACGAACTTTTCCGGTTACAATTGCCGTCGATCCTTCAGATACCTCAAATAATCCTGTTCCATAATTAATCATAATCGTAAAATTTACATTTGGTCCATCAGATGTCATTGTTGTGGCTCTCAAAAATCGTATGTCTTCAAATTCAACGCTAATATTATCCAACATTGGTCCCGTTGCCATCGAAAGTGTCTCCCATACAAGATACAAATAACCAGTAGCTGGATAGAGACATCTTCCTGCAGGTATGTACAGAATTTATAATGATTTTTTTTCTTCAACTAAATTACCATTACCATCAATTTTATGTCCAGCAATAAAAACTTCATCATCGTAATTTATGTTGATGTTCACTTTTCGTTCGCCCGTAAAATTAGATTTTTGTGTTTCATATTTGGTTACGAACCATTCTTGACTATGATTCCATTTGATTAGTGGTGCTATCATTGGAGTTTGTCTTGATACTGGAAACTTGATTGGTGGATAGAGTTTTCCAATCGGAAAGGTGATTCCATTTGAGTAGAGTCTGTTGTGAAATTAATTTGTGTGTTAAATTTTTTGTTCTCAATGGAACACGATTCAGATCTTAAAAAAAAATAATTTCAAAGAAAATAATTGTCATTGCCCTCTGTAGAACAAAAGTATTGTTAGAAAAACTTTCAAGCAGTGGCAGCTCGTGAGAATTATTGATCATGATGGGACTATTTTAAAAAAAAAACATATGTCATTTTGATGAAAGAAAATCTCAAAAATTCTAAATCTATATTTCATTGTTCCTTTATTATTATTTAGTTAAATCCTTACCTGCCCAGTGCACTCAAAAAAGATAGAACTGCATCGGTGTGCTCAGATTGCGCTATTGGCAGGTGTGTTGATTGTGGTATTGTCGATTTTATTATAGATGTAGTTGACGTAGAGTGTGGACCAATTTCCAGTATTATAGCATTTCCTGGTAGTTTGGAAAGTGTTTCTTTTAAATAAATAGAGGTCACGATATTTTTCGTATAGTACTGTGCCGAACTCAGACAATTTTCGGGGATTAACCATTCTTTTTTTGGTATACTGGTACTCAACCATTTTGCGGATCTTTTAATTGGATTTGGAATGATTTTTTCATACAGTGGTAATAAGATTTCGGCTATTTCAATGGTGTTTTTCGTATGCTGTGATAAAACTATTGATGTTATGTATGATAGAAGGATTGCTTGTTCAATTGTCAGACTACCATCAGCATAACCACATCCTATTTCTCCGATAGAATGACCAATTAGAAAATCTGACGAAATCTCTAGAACACTTAAGGTATCAATTAGCCCTATTTGAATCGATGTAATTGCAACAAATGAATTAATAGCAGAGTTATTTGTTTCCGCATAATCTGTTGTGATGATGCTAAGTAAATCTAAATCATATGATTTTAAAATGTTATGGCATTTTTTAATTGATTCTTCGAATATAGGTATTTGTAAAAGTGATGCTCCTAATTCCTTCCACTGTGCATCAATTCCATTAAAAAACCATACGATTGGACGTTTAATTCCTGTATATTCTTGGCTAAAATATTCAAGACATGTTGCATTTCCATTTGGATTATTCTTAAATACACAATAACCTCTGTGCATAAATCTAGATATTTCTGTATTATGGATATTGTGTAGAAGTCCAATATATTCCAAATCTAATGGTTTAGATTCAATTGCGACAACAACTGCACTTATTGATTCTTCTGCTCGCCCAGACCAATTAACAAGTCTGGGCAAGTTGTCATCTAATATTTGTGTAGTCTTTTTTTCTTTCGAATTGTGTCTAAATAAAGTGTGAACATTTGCTCCACCAAATCCAAATGAATTAATTGCTATGAATGATCCATCAAGTTTAGTGATCTCTGTACACACCTTTAATCTTCCCTCTTCCAATGAACAAACACCTTTTCTCGGTTCAGTAAAATTTATATTCGGAGCAACTTCACCCCTTTCCAAGGCTAAAATAACTTTTGCAATAGAACATACACCAGAACTAGATTCAGTATGGCCAATATTTGATTTAATTGATCCCACAAGTAAGGGTTTCGTACGATTTTTACTAAATACATTATCCAATGCAACACATTCCTCAGGATCGCCAACAACCGTTCCTGTACTGTGTGCTTCCACATAACTAATCGTAGCAGGATCAATTTCAACGTCATTATAGAATTCAGTAAGCAACTTTTCTTGTATTCGACCTGCCGGATAGGTAATGCCTTCGACTTTATGTCCGTCACAATTTGTCTTTGAATATACAAGATTCGCATAGATTCGTTTTGCATCACTTGCCTTTTGTAAAAATAGAACACAAATAGCTTCACCGCGAGTGTATCCCGATGCATCTTTATCAAATGGTCTACAGTATCCGTCATTTGCTAAGACGCCTAATCTGAATTATAAATTTGGTTTAAAAATGATTACTTCCAGAATTAAACAAATATTTACCTTGAAAACAGAAGTGATATATAAGGATGAAGTACAAGATTACAGCCGCCTACTAGTGCAGCTTCACAATCACCATTTCTAATTGCCCTAAATGCACAATCAAGAGCATACATTGAGCTACTGCATGCTGTATCTACTAAAAATGATGGACCTTGAAAGCCGAATATGTACGAAATTCTGTTTGCTAATAACGATCGAGCACATCTATGTGGACGTAGATAATTAATAAATATCTGATACTAGCTAGATGCATAATATATTTACCCAGTTAACGCAAGACCAGAATCAACATTTTTTTCATAGAACCAAGTTTTCTCTGCTTCAGCAAAACAGGATCCGATGAACACTCCTACTTTAGAACCGTGCAATGATTTCGGATTAATTCCTGCGTCCATAATTGATTCAAATGATTTTTCAAGTAATATACGACCCTGTGGATCCATAACATGTGCTAACTTATAGTCAATGCCAAAGAATTCAGCATCAAATCGATGAATATTTTTTATGTTGCCCATGCGTTTTGGAATATCAGGATGAAATGGTGGCCATCGTGCATCTTTTTCGGTCACCATATCAATCTAAAATTATTGTATTAGGTGGGTTTATAGATTACTGGATAGTCATGAAGCGCAAATTTATTGATTACGAAAGCACATTTTCTATATTCGGCAGTTTCTCAGAGAGTTCATTGAAGCAAAAATTTTGATCTTTCACCTTAGGTTGGTTCTTTTTTATAAAAACGAAAAATGATGCTTCATGGGATTTAAATATTTTTGCTTACGGATGCACTCAATCTTTAACATTCAAGAAAGTTTTGTGCCTGTTCTCTGTGTATTTTAGTATCATCACAATTAATTTTTTCACTTTAGCTTATCTCGAATTTTTCTTGCATATTTTCTTATACTATAAAAAAAACTATACATTCCTTCAATCTCTAAAGAATTATTGAGTTGAATAAACTGCCCGTCTGAGTGGAATACACACAAATTCCGACTCTAAATAAATAACTTAAGATTAAAATATTTTACCTTATTGTAAAGATTGTACTCCAATTCGGTTAAGTTTTCACATTGTGGAAATTTGCCAGAAATGCCCGATATAATAATTTCATCTTCTGGTAAAAGAGCTTTACTACGTAAAATTGGCGGGTTTTTACGTTTACCCAACAGATTTGAATTACTCGATCTCATTCTAATAAAATAAAAACAGAACAGAAATGCTACTTTGTATATAAATGACACAAAATGTTTTCACTGTTATTTATTGATTGGTAACATATTAATGTGGATAACGCGAAAATGTAATAATGCACTTCACGACTTCTTTTTGCCATATTCAATATTCAACTTTTTGACTATAAATATGCATATAAGTGTCGGCTTTAGGTTCGAATTAATATCTGTTAAAAAATAAAAGTTTTCAAATGTTAGAAAAAACATCTGAAGCATGAGTATTTGCAGAGTTTGGCAGATGCAGTGTTTTCACCTGAAATTATGTAAAAAGCCCCTCCCCCCCTCATAAAATAAAAACCAGTTCAATAAAACTTCAGAACTATCTCGAATAAATCGATGTTGGCTGAGAACCGACAGATATGGTGAGGAGTTGTGAAGTCATTTTAAAAAAATCACCTAGTATTAAGAAGGGTGAATAAAAAAAAGTTATGTTATTTACCAGAACCAGACTCGGCATAAAACCAATACAAAATATCAAACACCAATCCAGTTGTACGATAAAAGGACCTCTTTTGGTCTATGCAATTGATTGGCGGCGTACACTGGTGACATCTATTTTATTTAAGGCAGAATATTTTTTAAAGTTCAAATAAAAATTTTTCAAAACTGGCTTCTTTATGTTTTTTTTAAATTTTAAGCCATTTTAAGCCAGTTCGCTTCTGAAAATGTATTTCATTTTTTTGTAAACGGGTGGTTCATCATAAAATATATCAAGTCAGAATCGCTGCAGATGTTTCGTATGGTCGTAACTCTCAATATTTTTCTTTCCTTTGTAGGTGTAATAACTATTTGATGTGGATTAAAATTTGAATTCCTAAAAAACAACCATGAACAATTCAAATAAACCCGGACCCACCTTGTTTCTTATACATACACTTAGATCTATAACCTCTACAAATTCATTTTAATTAATACAACTTGCGGTTATTTTAATGTAAATAATCATTATAAAAATAGCATCTAAACAATTCAATCGATTGATAATTTGTAGTTACATTTTAATGTCTTTTTCAACATAAATTTACCTTCCATATTACAGATAGGATCGATTGTCAAACATAATGATAATGAATAATGACCACCAATTACTCAAATTTGAGGGGTTTTTTTTGTTTTCGTTTTTGAAACTGTAACCAGGTACCTAAGTAAATGCATTGAAATATTTTTTTTATTTCAAAGTTCCCTAATATGAGATACTAATTATGGGATATCTTACTCTAGGGCACCCTTAAATTTAATTAATTTACTTTTAAATCATTAATATTTAGCGTTTTTGTACCCGTATGAAGTTAATTAACTTATCCCATAATGAAAATGTCATTCGGTCACTTTTTAGGAATTATTTTAAAATCACAAAACCAAACGTATGAAGATATTTCGGTTTTAGGGTATTATAGGGCCCCTTCCGCAACAAGTGCGAAAATAGTTTTTCTTTATTTATCCTGCAAGAATTCGTGCGATAATGATCTAAAGTCGATTACATAATGATTATACTCAGGAATATTCGCAATGCTAACAAACATGAGACGCAGCGCTTAAGAACATCCCTGCTAGTACTCAGTACTCTCTAGCCTCATCCATACATATTTTATAAACGGAATGTATCCATATCGTAATGAAAAATGTCTACTCAAAATTGATGGACCAAACTACTGGCGAACAGCCTTTTCCATGGAATTACAATTGGACTTATTCTGACTTTTCGGCGTAGATATGTATATTTGAAAATTCACAACACGCTTCGCCACTGTTATTTGACAATACCTAGTATATTACTATTAGCATACAATTGACCATTCCTAAAGGATTTGCTATATTATAATGATGGTCCATGATATTTTTTAGTGAAAAACATTGGAAATAATTTTATTTATCAGGCATCGCATTAATTACTCCCACATTAAAAATGTGTTTTTTTCTTTAAGATCTTGTTATTTTATATTTTCGATACAGAAACGTTACGTTGATTAATATTTAACCACAAGTGACACCATCAGCCAAATACACATGAAGAAAACACGTCCAAATATCAACATTTCGTATTCAAAAGAAGAATTTATAAATAAATTAGGTAAATAATTGGGCATTTCAAACAATATTAAAGTATAAATTAATAATTTTCTTCATTAATTGCGGAAAAGAACTGTTCGTATATGACCTAGGAACATACCGATTGGTCACCTCTATAATGAATTCATCTGGTGGTAAATTGTGTGCATTTTTCGTATTTAAATACATACTTAAAAGTGTTTTTTTTTTTTTTTTGATTAGCTTACTTATGTTGCTAATCTTCTCTGTTCTATTGTAGAAATAATTAAACCCCTACAATTTGAAATACATAATCCTAAATGAATTATTGGATTAATTTAATTCTGCTACGTCTATAATATAAATAATTTTATAATTTTCTGGAAAGATCTACGAACATTTCATCATAAAGTTAGTCATAGAGTTAGAGAAATTAAATAGATAAACAATATACAGAACCGATACAGTTGACTTTAGTAGAGATGTTCGTGTTTAGTTTTTAGCATCCATATTTATGCATTTATTATAGTCAGACTATGAGAGGTTTAGAGTTTAGACACTAAAATGACCCCTTTGAAGAATAAAATAATTTAGAGAAAGAACAAAAATACGGTGTGGATGTGGAGGGTTAAGGAGATTTCAGGATTTATGGGAGTTTCAAGGTCCTTCGCGAAGTTTCGTTTCCGTATATTTTTGTTTTTATTTTGATAAGCTATACGTCTGTGATTCTGCGGCCAAAAAGAGAAAGTTTTCGCAAACTAACTTAAGATCAAGTCGATCTTTTCTGAAAGAGTAAAAATTATGTGGTGTACAGAAGTATATGTATATGCTTATATGTATGTGTATATTACATTGTTTAAATTGTAATTTGCATTAATGTAACGGCAGTATATACATTTTAACCCTTTGAGACCTGGCGTCAACATACGTTCCCATTGACTTTCTGTATGCATTTTACGCATTTATTTAAATTTTTCACCGCAATTATAATTTTTCTATTTTTCCCTAATAGGTATGTGGAGACTGTAAACCAGTCTTAACCTTCCCGTTAAATATAACAAATGCCATTTTAATTTAGATTTTATGGTGCCATATCAGACGAAATTAGAATATTTGAAATACATAGTTAATAGTTAAGAATGGCTAATTTGGTTATATGGATTTTTCCCAAAAATCTTCGTTTTTTTACTAAATGTTTTGTTTATAATTGTATATGTTGAAGGCGCAATTTTATTCTCTTAGAAGTAATAGGAAAAGCCTTAAAGTAAAGCCAAAATATATCGCCATATAAAATCAAGAACCATATGATAACTCAGTATCTAGAATAAGTATAAAATTTCAATAAATATAAGTCGACAAAAGTTCAGGTCTCAAAGGGTTAAATAAAATAAACTAACAAAAAGACTTTTACTTTTGTTGCATTAGTTTATTAGTCTATGAACAAGAATATCTAATTTTAATGACTTAACTGATATGACAAGACCAATTTATAATAAAAGAAAAAAAAAATGTAGGTACAGTGCGCTAATAATTAAGAAGAAATAGAATTCTCGTATGAACTTTTCACCCGAAAAATAATTTCGAGATGAAGCACTAAAACCAATACAATCATGATGGTTACTAATTTCACTAGAAAAGGATATAGGATAATCTGGGTCGTATAGCTACCAGCAAATCAAGCACAGAAACGGGGCCCAAAGAAAAAAAAATATCGATTGTGCATACAGTGCTGACTCTCTAGATTGTGTTTTGTAGGTTGTGTAGGTTAAACGATAGCGTTAAAAAAATATTTGGAGATGGATAGAGATTTTGACGGATTTTAGTACATACTACCAATGAACGACGTACTACTACTTTTTTATTGGTAAAGTATTAGACGTATCTGGTAGATATGTAGTTTTTTTTTGCTGTAGTTAGATTTTAATGTAGGTATGTATAATAATTACAAACAAATTTCTGAATTTTTTGAATTTCTGAATTTCTAAAATATGTGGAGAAATCGCAAAAATGCCTATTTTAAATTTTCAAAATTTGAAACAAAAATAAAGCTTCCACTTTTTTTTTTTACTGTGTGGAAGCAAATCAAGAAAATCAAAAAAAAAACTTTTTTTATCTATTTGGCCACCCCTTAAATGTGGCGCTAAGCAAATTTGGCAAACCGAGGCTGTTTATAGCAGCGATTCTTAACCTATGGGTCGCGTAAAATTTTCAAATATTTAAGAAATTTTTTTTTAATAAATGTTTATACTTCCAAATTTAATTATTGAAATTCTAGAATCTAGATCTAGACTGAAATGCTAACTGCATTAACCGCACTGGACTACGTTCGTTAAATCGCAATGTCGCTTATTTTGTCGTTCGTTTATTCGCAATTTGACATAAAATCGCAATCCTTCGCAGCGGAACCATCGTTAGTTTATTCATTATTGCGAGTTTCATCGCAATTTTGCGCAGAGGTCAAAACTATAGTATAGACACAATTGCACTGCGAAAGCGATATATATTGACGTTGACATTTGTCAAATTGAGATTTCATTCATAGACCAAAACATTTCACGACCTACCATTATTACAATTTAGGTCTTTTAATGTGTTATGTGTTTATGAAGGAACATAAATGGGGTCGCAATAAATCCTCACCATAAAATTGGGGTCGTGGTGCAACCGCTGGTTTATAGTAATGCAAGCGATTTTATGTTTAAATGTGCAACTTCTAGCAACCCTCTCTCCAAAGGGTAACAATTTACAGATAAATAAATAAATAATATTTAATTTTAATTTTATCAAATTCTAAGAGGGCCCATTTTTGATTTTCGATCGTCTTCATCATCTACCTCAAGAGCTTTTAAGTTTAAGCAATTTGCATTTTTTTTCCATATAAACTAGTTTCTCGCCTTTATTTTACATTTTAGAGAAAAAAATTTATAAAAGAAAGTTGTAGATATGACAAAACTTATTAATAGGGTAAACTGTTACCAAGAAATTCTTTCTTTTTCCGTGGTCATCCCTTGAGTAGGTAATAGTTAAAATATTGGTTCGCTCAATGTATGGAATTTTTTTTTAAGATTTCAAAATAATATTTTTTGTCTCTTTTTTATCACGAAAAACATTTGTTCTACGATTTTTTGATTATCGGTCGTCTACATCGAGAGAACCACACTAATGTTGTACAGTGCCGTTCAATGAGGGTGGATTAATTTTAAATTAAGTTTCAGCCCTTCTTGCCAAGACTTTCTACGTATAATTTGGATTTGTTCCTATTCTTAAAATAAAAGTAAACAGATCGTTTTGACTTCAAATTTCCGAACTCATATTCATGCTGAAATTGTTGGGCATAAGCAGAGAATTTCTTTTTTAAGGATTAATCTGGACGTAACAATCTACAACCCTGACTACTTGTATATTGTTTATAAATCCAAATTGTTATATATAAATTAATTAACAACATGAATAATGAATATCAATTAATTGAAGAATTTAGAAGCCTCATTACTTCCAAGTAATGTATAATGATAAATTAGGCAAATGAAATCAGTGATAATGTTAATTGCGAGTTTATAAATAAAGAAGCACTTCATCGAATTAATCTAAAGTTTGGTGACTGTTTGGTCTGATTGTTTCTTTTATCGATTGATGAGAGAATATTTGATTAGTGGTGAATTGAAAAAAAAAAAAAAATTTTTTTATGTGTGAATAATTTGTGGATTACCACAAATTAGTATCTTTTGTGAGTTCTTCAGTGCTGTTTGCTATTTTGTATGATCTGTGGCAGTTTTTTTGTTTTTTTTTTCGAATACAAGTAATTCAAAAATAGTGTACTCATATAACGTTCCATTATAATACAATGGCATCTAATAACAATAATAATAATAATTCTGGATTACCAGAAGATGATATTGTTATATCGGGAGTGGCAGGAAAATACCCAAATTCAAAAAATGTTGCTGAATTTTCGGATAATTTGTATAACAAGGTTTGTATACAGTTTAAAGAAGAGTGTGTCACAATTGCAAATTCTATACCTAGATTTCTAAATATGGAAGTTTTCTTGTTGAGATTTTTAAATTAAATGCCACCATTTTCCCCTTTTTTTTCTAAATCAACTTTTTCTAAATTTTGGGGGGTGGGGTCATATAGGATTTATCATAGATAAAATGTGTATAGAGTTCTTTTTCAATACCAAAATTCTTCCGACCCCAGAATTTCGTTAATTTATCTCAACGTGTTCTTGATTTGGCGTGTAACCGTTTCTGGTGCTAAAAACTTTTCTTCTTACTTGAAATGTACAAAAAACGCGTAATGAACGATAAATAACATAAATATCTGAAAATAGTTGTGAGAGCAAAAATAGACTCTAGTGGGATTCGTTTCATTAAAGAACTGACATTTGGTGGAATTCTTTAAAAATTATTTAAGAAAGCTTAAAGACTTGAAATGTCATATAACCAGATGGGAGTAAAATTAGTTGTCCATTTTATATTATATACCATATTCCTTAGGTTGGACATATTATCCCCTCTGAATGGTTCAAATTTCAGTAGTTCCAATCGTTTCCAAATCAATTTTAAAAGCTTAAACTCAATACATATACCAATAGGTTGATATGGTGGATGATAAAGAAACTAGATGGAAACATGTTGATGTCGATATACCTAGACGAATGGGAAAAATTGATGGTTTAGATAAATTCGATGCAGCATTTTTTGGTATACACAAGAAACAAACGAAAACTATGGACCCACAATCACGGCTCCTAGTTGAAACGTCATTTGAAGCCATTATCGATGCGGGCATAAATCCAAATTTGTTACGCGGCTCCAAAACCGGTGTATTCATTGGTGCCTGTTTCTCTGAGTCGGACAAAGTGCTTCTATATGAAAAAGTTTCTGAAGAAGGAATGGGTATAACCGGGTAAGTACAAATGTTGTAATCGGTTATAATTTGGATCTTTATTTTGGAAAAATTGTAGAAGTAGCCGTGCTATGTTTGCCAATCGTATTTCGTATTGTCTTGGTCTACATGGACCATCATTTGTTCTGGACGCAGCATGTAGTAGTTCCCTGTATGCCTTAGACAGTGCATATGCAGCAATGAAACGTGGACAATGTGATGCGGCACTTGTTGGTGGCGCTAATATCATACTTCATCCGAATATAACAAGAGAATTTGCGAAGTACATAGAACATATCTTACACCCAATCTTAATCTAACTTAATAATTAAAAAAATGTGTAGACTCGGTGTTTTAGCTCTTGATGGTTTCTGTCGACCACTATCTATCGATGCATCCGGATATACTCGTGCTGAGGCTGTGTCAGTTATTTTCCTACAGAAAGCTAAAGATGCCAAACGAATATATGCTTCTCTAGTACATTCTAAAACTAATTGTGATGGCTATAAATCTGAAGGCATAACATTTCCTTCCCGTATTCTTCAGGAGAAATTATTGAGAGATTTTTATGAAGAAATTAACATGGATCCAAAATCAATTGCGTATATTGAGGCACATAGTACTGGTACCGTTGTTGGTGATCCAGAAGAATGTCATGCTATCGATAATGTTTTATGCAAGAATAGAGAAAAACCTCTCCTAATCGGATCTGTAAAATCAAATATGGGACATAGTGAATCTAGTTCGGGTGTTTGTTCAATAACAAAAATGATATTAGCATTGGAGAAGGGATTAGTGGCTCCAAATATTAACTTTAAGGAAATTAAACAAATACCATCTTTAATGGAGGGACGACTAAAAATCTGTACGGAACCTACGAAGCTGGAAAGATTACTTGTATGTGTTAACTCATTTGGATTTGGTGGTGCAAATGCTCATGCTTTGCTACATGGTAATCAAAAAGAAAAAATCAATGGGGGAGCGCCAAGAGATCTATTACCTCGATTAGTTAATTGGTCTGGTCGTACGGAAGAGGGTATAAATACAGTATTTAGTGATATTGAAAGTAGACCACTGGATGTAGAATACATTGGTCTGCTGCATAATATTCAATCAACACCAATAACCGGATACAACTATCGCGGATATGGTCTATTCAAACATAGTGCCACAGAAAATGCTAAGTGTGTTATTAAAGATGCTCAATATTTTACGGGAATACAGCGACCGATTGTCTGGGTTTTCAGTGGAATGGGATCACAGTGGACACAAATGGGTTCATCTTTAATGAAACTTCATCCGTTTCAAGAATCTATTGAGCGTAGTCACAATTTATTAGCGCCATTAGGATTAGACCTTAAATCGATAATAACATCGTCTGATCCAAATATAATGGACAATATTTTGAATAATTTTGTTGGAATTGCAGCCATCCAAGTGGCTCTTGTTGATATTTTAAGAGCTCTTGACATAAAGCCTGATTTTATAGTTGGCCATTCAGTTGGTGAACTCGGCTGCGCTTATGCAGATGGTTGTTTTACTGCGAATCAAATGATTTTAGCCGCTTATGCACGTGGTTTAGTTAGTTTACGGACGTCTGTTATACGTGGATCAATGGCAGCTGTTGGTTTGGGCTATAATGATTTAAAAGATAAACTTGTTCCTGGCATTGAAATTGCCTGCCATAATGCATCGCATTCGAGTACAATATCTGGGCCGGAAACAATTGTTAAAAAGTTTATTGAAGAATTTCAAAATAAAGGAATATTCGCAAAAGCTGTTCAATGTTCGAATATAGCATATCACTCAAAGTATATTGCCGAAATGGGTCCCAAACTGTTAGAGGAATTAAAGGTTATCATTCCAAATCCACAGAAACGATCAGTTAAATGGCTTAGCTCAAGTGTTCCTAAGTCCGAGTGGTATCTCGAAAAAAATCAACTTAGTTCAGCTGAATATCACACAAATAATTTACTTAATCCTGTTCTGTTTGAAGAAGTCACAGCATTACTACCCCAAAATGCTTTGCTAATAGAAATTGCACCACATGGTTTGCTTCAGGCAATTTTAAAAAAATCAATGCCAAACTCAGTCTATATTCCACTTACACATCGGGGCAGTCAGGATAATGTTTCATTCTTCTTTGGTGCTATTGGAAAGTGAGTATTAAAATTTTTATTTGTGATGCAATTGTGTATCAAATGCTGTATGTAGTTTATGTACGCTTCTAGCGGAGCGGATGGTAGTACGCTATCCAAACGTCTCGCTTAAAATTCATCAAAATAATTTTTGTTTGAGAAGAAATTGAGCTTAAATTTAAGGTAAAGAATGTTATATGTCCTAATAACAATTTTCAAGGCCTGTCGAAGGTTCGGGCCAACGTGGAAAATGACAATCGACACTTACATCTTTCGCCACTGATGGTCCCGTTACATTTTTCTAGGACTTGGAATAATCTTCTCATACGGATGAAGAATGCGGAAATGATCATGAACTCTAAAAAACCATAATTACCTTTTAAAACTTTAGGCTGCTAAACTCATCTTTATCTTTAGTTTCTATCTTTTCTCTTCAGTTCTCTTAATTTCATTTACTTTACTACTTTCATTGTTTTTTTTTCAACTATTTTTGCAATAGACTCTTTGTGAATGGGCTCCATATGCCAATTTCTCGACTCTATCCGGCAATAACATTTCCTGTGACACGCGGAACAGCTTTAATATCACCATTAATAAAATGGGATCATACCGATGAACATTTTGTTGCCAAATATGGATTAAAGAAAGCATCCGATTGTGGGGGTGAAAGGAGTATAATAGTCGATCTTAAAGATAGTGATTTTAATTATATCGAAGGACATCGAATCGACGGTAGGTCTATTTTATAATTTGTGGTGATCATTAATCTCGATTAAATAAAAATTATTATTTTAAGGAAGATGCATTGTTCCGGCAACAGCATATTTACGTTTTGTTTGGGATACACTGTGCACATTTATGACCAATTCTCTTAATATGATGAACGTTGAATTCGAAGATGTACGATTTGTTCGAGCAACGGCAATAACTCCAACTCAAAATGTTGAATTAACGATCATAATACAAATTGGCACCGGACAATTTGAAATAACCGAACGTGGATCGTTGGTAGTGACTGGCATAATACGACAAGTTAACCAACCCGAACCGATTATAGAATTGCCCGATTTGCCGAAAACTGAATTTCCTATGTTGAAAAATAAGGACTTTTACAAAGAGCTGCGAATACGTGGATATCATTATGATGGTGAATTTCGATCGGTTGTCGAGGCCCGTGGAGATGGTCTATACGGAAAAGTTAAATGGAACAATAAATGGGTTCCATTTTTGGATTGTTTACTACAAATAAATATTCTAGGAAAAGATACGAGAAATATCGTCCTTCCAACACGAATACAAAAAATTCGAATTAACGAAATTGAGCACATGAAAATTGTGTCTGAATTGAATCGAGACAATCCCATTGTTGAGGTAAAAGTATGTCCAGAATTAGGTGTACTCACTGCTGGCGGAGTTGAAATTACAATGATGCAAACGAATTCAGTGAGTAGACGAAAATCTCCAGGAGTTCCGATTCTGGAGAGCTATCAATTTGTTTCGCATCTACCAGCGCCTAAATTAAGTAAATCGGCTGCTGTTCGCATGTGCGTCCAGTTATGCATAGAAAATAATTTAATTGCTAATATGCAAATAGTTGAGATGGACAACGGTAGCAATGAACCATTGATAGAGATATTTTCAGATACACTGCGTGATATTCCTTTAATTGTGCCGAAGCTATGTCTATTAACTTTACGGGATTATGTTCATGAACAGGTTAAGGTCGAAAAAGGAACTCTGAAAAATCATACCGGCTGTTCGATCATTGTCGGAACAAATCTTCTATCAAATGTAGATGTAATTGTACAGTCTAGGGATAGTTTAGCAGCGAATGGATATCTTCTATCCCGGGAACGACTTGATCAATCACATACTAATATTGAAATACCAACAGACTTTGAATTAATTACGACCATTCCGACAAATACTGAAACAATAGTCTTACTAAGATATCTACCAAAATCGATTAAAGGTCATCCGGCTATTGTGACGATATCAAACAGTGACAGCAAATACAGTTGGTTGAATTATCTGAAGAGTTCACTAATTAAACATGAGTCGGTATTAGTTATTTCACAAAATGACCAATTTTCTGGTGTACTTGGTTTGGTCAATTGCATTCGCCGAGAACCAAATGGCTCAAAGATACAATGTCTTCTGATTGATGATAAATCTGCTCCATTGTTTGATTATCGCCTACCATTTTATCGTGATCAATTAAAACTTCAATTGGCCATTAATGTTTATCGTAATGTAAGTTGTTGTCAATCATTTTTATATCAGGAACAATTAAAAATTTGAAAAAAAAACCATTTCTTTAGGGAAAATGGGGTAGTTACAGGCATATACCACTGATGATTTATGATATCAAACCAAAAACACGAAACGATCATTGCTACGCAAATGTTCTGGTCAAAGGTGATCTGTCTACATTTCAATGGGTGGAAGGACCAATTAAAGCCAACAAATCACCGGATATTGTGAACGTTCATTATAATTCCTTAAATTTTAAAGATATTATGTTAGCAACTGGACGTATTTCATCGGACTTTTTTGATTTTGGTCGTTTGAGACAGGAAATGGTTCTTGGCTTTGAATTTTCTGGTGTCAATAAAAAAGGAGAACGAATTATGGGCACGGCTAAAACTGGATCTGTCGGAACTCAAATTATTCCAGATATTCTAACATGGAAAGTTCCCGAAAAGTGGTCTCTACAAGAAGCTGCCACAATGCCAATTGTATATGTCACCGTGTACATGGCATTTTTCACGAAAAAACCAATTTCTAAGGGAAATTCTGTATTAATTCATGCTGGCAGTGGTGGCGTTGGATTGGCTGCCATAAGAGTTGCCCTTGCATATGGATTGACTGTATTTACCACCGTATCTACGCCAAAGAAGCGAAAATATATTATGGATCTTTTTCCAGAACTGAAAGGTGCCCTGATGTTGTATTGTTTTTGTTGAGGCGATTATTAAAGAATTTTTTTGTTGTTTTTTTTTTTAGAATCTCACATCGGCAACTCAAGAGATTGTTCATTTGAACGTATGATAAAACTGCAAACAAATGGTAAAGGTGTCGACTATGTTCTCAATTCACTATCCGATGAAAAATTACAGGCATCAATACGATGTCTTGCTATTGGTGGAACATTCCTAGAAATTGGTAAATTCGATCTTATCAACGATTCAAAAATTGGTTTGGGACATTTTCTAAAGGACATATTATTTTGTTCTATAATGGCTGACCGAATTTTTGGTCAAAAATTTGAAGATGTTTATGATCTATACAAATTGATGGAAAAAGATTTACGATCTGGTATTATACAACCGTTGGATTCAACAGTTTTTGAGGTACATGAAGTAGAAAAAGCCTATCGATATTTAAGTTCTGGTAAACATGTTGGAAAAGTTCTGATCAAAATGCGAGACAATCCTAATTCAATTGAAAGTGTTCCAATAAAGGCATTGTCACGTGTGTATAGTGATGAAAATTTCGTTTACGTTGTGCCGGGTGGTCTTGGTGGATTTGGATTAGAATTAATTGATTGGCTAGTTTTGCGCGGTGCCAGGAAAATTGTGATTAGCTCTAGCCGTGGAATTTCAAATACATACCAACAGTATAGAATACGGTAATATTTAGATATTATGTCCGTTTATATGCATAACCCACAAATTATGTTGAAATTTTTTCGTAGAACATGGGAAAATTATGGCTGCCAAGTATCTGTGAATACCTCCGATATCACAACTAACAATGGATGCTTAAAATTGCTAAGTGAATCACTTCTTCTTGGTCCAATTGGGGGCATATTTAATTTGGCTGTTGTACTTCATGATTCGCTTTTCGAAAATCAATCAGAAAAACAATTCGCTGAGTGTATGGCACCCAAAGCCGTGTCGACTAAAATTCTCGACGAATTGTCTCGAAAACTTTGTCCAAAATTACAATTTTTCGTCGTATTTTCCAGTATTTCGTGTGGTCGAGGAAATGCTGGTCAATCCAATTATGGAATGGCTAATTCAATTATGGAACGAATTGTTGAGCAAAGGGTTTTGGATGGACTGCCCGGAAAAGCTATTCAATGGGGAGCTGTTGGCGAAGTTGGTCTGGTTGCAGAAATGACCGAAAATAAAATTGACATAGAAATTGGTGGAACCGTACAACAGCGTATATCATCATGTTTAACTGAATTGGATGGTCTGCTAACGTCATCAGAACCAATTGTTGCATGTATGGTGGTGGCGGAAAAAAATTTCGGTTTAAAAGTCAGAGCATCCGCAATCGAAACGCTGCTCAAAATATTCGGAATACGGGACATAAAATCGGTTTCGATGACAACGTCTCTGTCGGAAATGGGAATGGACTCATTGATGTTAGTTGAAATTAAACAAACACTCGAACGGGAATTTGAAATATTTTTGTCAACACAAGAACTGCGCGTTCTGACCCTAGCCAAATTAGAAGAATTAACAAATGCACCAGAATCGAATGTTCAATCGGAAAAGCAAAAAAATATTTCATCGAGAATTAATTTGGTTATTGGTTCTGGTGTTAGTGATGACGAAAAAGAATTGCCAATTATTCGTTTGCCATCGATGAATAACACAGCGGAATACAAAAGTTGTGTACTGTTTGTGCCGGGAATCGAAGGAGTTGTTAATGAAATGTGGAAAGATATTGCATCGGGAATTAAATTTCCAGTATTTTTCCTACAATTAACCGGGAGCTACATGAAGAAAACAATTCCAGAGATTACAAATTCATACTTTAGGGTAATTTTTTTTAATCTGAATTTAATTTAATTTTTTTTTATGGTCGAAACTTTACAATTTCAGTGTATTCAAGATGAAGTGTTCAAAACAACCAAAACATTCTACATAGTCGGCTATTCATACGGTACTATTTTAACAATTGAATTGGCTCGCCTATTGGAGCGATATGGTAAAATTGGAAAAATTATTATTATCGATGGAGGCCCAGCAATTCTTAAACATATGTATGGTAGTAACATTTCTCAGAGCACAGTTCATACGGTTGTTCTGATACATATTGCCATGGAAATCTTTCCACCTGATATGGTTAAAAATGAGATCAAAAATAAATTGGATCAGTGTTCGACGGATGAGGAGAAAATCAATAAATTTATCGAAATCAGTAAACATTTGTTGCCAAATACGGAAATAAATTTCAGAAAAATCATAGATGGCATTGTAAATCGAATATTATCCATAGAAAATTTGGAATATTTAAATATTTTACCGAAAATCGAATCGTCAATATCGTTAATTCGACCAACGGTGGCGCCAACAGATATGAAGGATCTTGTTGAGGATTATGAACTGTCAAAATGTACCAAAAAACCGGTAAAGATTGAGTATATTGATGGAGATCATAGTACAATTTTGACAAATCCATTATTGCTGGAAAGAATTAACGAACATTTTCCGAGCTCCGATTAAATTATGGTTAAATGATAAATTATGGCAATTTAACTTTAAGACTAAGAATAAGGAAATATAGACACACAAAACTATTTTAAATTGTCTCAACTTTAAAAAAAAAATGACTACAATTAACAAAAATGGTAAATTATTTATAAAATATCTAAGTTTCTATTAAATTATATTAGAAATAAAAAAAAAATCTTTCCACAAAATCTCAACGAATTCATCACTTTTTTTACAGAATAAAAAAAAATGGCTTGACTTTTAAAGATTATTGCAAATTAAAGACAACTGAATATGACACGTAACGAAATTATTATTTTTAATTTGTTCAATCATTTTTGTACCTTAGTGACTGTACTATTTGAGTACAAAGGATTTCTATTTACTTATCAATTATCATTGATTGATTGTATTGAGAGTGATCGATCCACATCGACCTATATTAAAATCTATTGTGCCAACCTCCCCCGCGCCCCCATTCCATTACCTAGAGTACCTCCTCAAGTTCAATTTCCTTTAGGAATTTTAGGATCTTGAGTCGATTTAGGGACGAAAAGTTACCTCTCGGCTTGGCAGTAATTCCCCAGATGATTTCTCCTTCTGTGGATGAGTGCTCCGCATTTCGCCAGGAAATGCATTGGCGTCTCTTCTATTTCTTTACAGAACCTGCACGTGTCGCTTTCTGCCAAGAAAGAACAAACCACTTTTTACTATTGATATTTTTCGCATTTTATGCGCTTACACACACTTGGAAAAAGGAAAGAACATTCACTGTATTTATTACATAATTATAATAAAAACTTACAACAGTGTATGATAATAATAATTAATATAATTAACAATTAACATTTTTTTTCAATTATACTCTATATTTTGGACTATTCGCCTAATACCATGGCCAACTCCTCCGATAACATCTCTAGCGCCTTTGAAGAGGTGCCTAATTTCTTTTAGTTTGTCAAAAAATGCCTTTCTAATCTCTAGCAATGCATCCCGAAAAGGATGTCGCCTATACCCATAACACGGAACGGTCTAAATATGTTGTTTGATTTTATTTGATCACTTTTAAATAAAGCAAAAGAGAAAATTTACCGTTAAAACTAGCAGCAGTACAAAAATGACGAGTAACTTCATCTTGACTATGCTTTCCTGTTCAATTGCCGAACTTGTATATAAATGTCTTTGCAAAAAAATTGCTCAAGGTATTTCGTCAGAGAATTGTTTTCCGGTATTTGTCAACACTTGCTCAAACATTTATTATTTAACAATAAATAGTAAATGTTTTTTGTTTTGTTTTTGTTTTCTTTTAATTAGATAATAAATGAAATGTACACACAGCACAAAATGGCTCCTTTATTTAATTTTCGATAATAATAGACGAACATTTTGAATAATTAATTATTGAATTTTAAGAAAAAGTTTTAAATCTAAAATTGGAAAAATACGTAGGTACTTAAAAAATCTACTTTGATCTTCCTAGTTCTGGATTTGTTTTAAAAGCATATTGATGGAAATTTTTTTAACTCTGAAACGAATAGTGTTAAAGATAAGGAGCGTCAATATTCATCCAGGTCATGTAAATCTGTTTCAGATTTCAGTTAACAGTTCCTGGTTACAGATGCGGATCGATAGACTTTGAAATGTCGCCTTGCACCATGAATAAGATACATATCAGTGGCGGCTCGTGAGAATTATTGATACCAACCATCATTAGACTATTTAAAAAAAAAAAAATTACGTCATTTTGATGGAAAAAAAATGGTTCACAGAACATCTTGACCGTTTTTTCTGTAGTTTTTTAAAAAGTGACAAAATTTTCTTAATACTAAAGATATGGTTTTGAAACTTTCCATTTTTATATTAATTTGAATTTCAAGCACCAACGGTGGTGGTCTTCCTCCAGTCACAATTTGCATATAAAATTCTTTCTGCGTATATTCAATTCCCAGATGAAATGTTACATAGGTCAAGACACCCTAACGTCCAGCCAGCTAGTATCCGACAACAGAATACGATTACCGGACAATTAATGATTAGGAAGTACGCTTTTATGCCAGAGCCCATATTTTGTGAACTATAGTACATTCCTACTTAGTACATATTTAATAAAGGAAAATAATAAATATAAAAGACTAAGCACTAAAATAGTTGCAAGCGTGGGGACGATTATGTATCTTCTTTTACTAATTATAAAAATTCAGAAATTGTTCTACAGACCTAAAATACTACAAAAGCCTGTCATGTTATGAGCACACTCTTCTATCGTCCTCTTCATATAAAATTTATTGAAAATGGAGAAGAAATAAAAAATTCATTTATTTGAGCAAAATATTTTCTCATAATAAAATGATAATAGAATAGTAGTAGTAGTTAATTATGAAATTAAAACACACTTCTTACTTCTTACGTTAATAATAGTCACAAATAGTTTAATACAAAATAAAAGTTATTTAATCAAGTGTTGAAAGTAATAGACAAAAATTCGGGCAAGTGTCTCTATTACATTTGTCTTCATTTATAAATCATATTCGAACATGAGAGTGACAGCCATTTTTGTAGTATTTTTAATAATCTCGGTAAGCAAAAATAATAATTAACAATAATAACATTAACAAATTAAAGGAATTCCATTTTGTTCGATAGATCTTTACAGTTGAAGCTGGCGCCCCTGGATCGCCAGCTTTTGCAAGTGCTGGCAGTCATTTTAAAACATTGGGCCAGGACATTAGACAAGGATTGAAGAACTTTGCGTTAGGAATATTGGGAATATTTTCTGGTGTTAATGATAATTGGAAATCATTTGTTAATCATATGTAATATATCATTTATTTGATGAGTCTTGATTGTCACCAGTCAAATCGTGAATATAGAGAGAGACAATCATATATACCTACTTCAAGTGATTTCACTTTATTGTTGTTATAAAAAATGTAAATCAAATAATAAACCTATTAAATGATAGAGTAATGTTTCTTTTGAGATTACCTTAGTATTTATTTGATTACATCGAGTTTCTTGCCAACTTCAATGAACGCTTCAATGCATTTATCAATTTCAGCTTCTGTATGTGCAGCAGACAATTGTACACGAATTCTTGCTTTGCCTTTTGGAACAACTGGATAACTAAAGCCAATGACATAAATTCCTCTTTCTATAATAATAATAATAATATAAAATTAATAAAATCAATCGTGATTAGAAACAAAATTAACTTACGTAACATTTCATCGGCAAAAATCGTTGCCAATTTGGCGTCACCAAGCATTACCGGACATATAGGATGATCTTTACCCGATATAGTAAAACCGGCATTAGTCATTGCTTTTCGAAATCTCTGCGTATTACTTTGTACTTTTTTGGATAAGTTACTGGAAGCAAGTAACATCTCCATCACCTGAAAAAATTTTTCTTGTTTTCGTAAATAAAATCGAAAAAACCAAAAAAAAAAAAACTATTCAAGGCTCACTTTTATACCGGTAGCCGTTACAGCTGGTGGAAGTGAATTCGAGAATAGATATGGTCGAGATCGTTGTCTTAATATATCGATAAGTTCTTTTGTAGATGTTGTATAGCCACCAGATGCACCGCCTAGTGCTTTGCCCAATGTCGATGTTATAATATCAACACGACCAAGTATTCCATGGAATTCTTCTGTTCCTCTGATAAGTGCCAATGAATTTATGTTACATGTCGTAAGCTTTTACAAAAAAAATCCTTTCTTTACCTTCCAGTTGGTCCAAAGAATCCGGTTGCGTGACAATCATCGACAAACACGAGAGCATTATATTTGTCGGCTAAATCGCATATATCTCGCAGAGGAGTAACATTTCCATCCATTGAAAATACTCCGTCCGTTGCAATTACTTTAACACGCCCGTTAGACGATTTAAGTTGTTGTTCCAGATCTAAAAAATTCATATTGGTGGATAATAAATTAATTTGAAAAATATTAATTTTACCATCCATATTTCTGTGCTGATATTTGAATTTTTTTGCTTTGCACAATCGAATTCCATCAATAATTGAAGCATGGTTGAGTTCATCCGAAAATACTGCATCTTCGGCTGTTAGAACTGTCTCAAAAAATCCAGCATTCGCATCGAAACAAGAGGTGTACAGAATTGTATCTTCTCTGCCATGAAATTGTGAAATTTGACTTTCTAATTGCTAAGTAGAATTGAAAAAAATAAACAAAAATAAACAAAAACTAAAAGTCTTCACATCAATACTTTGTGAATATCTTGTGTTCCGCAAATAAAACGAACTGAACTTAATCCACAGCCATATTTATCGAGAATACTTTTGCTATATTCAACAATTTCTTTGTTAGACTACAAAAAAAAAAAACTCTCATTAATTAAAAATGCACATCATAGAACTGAACAATAATCTTACCGATAAACCCAAATAATTATTTGCACAAAAGTTTAAAATATTCCTAGATGATCCTTGAACATTAATTGACGTACTCTGTGGCGAGGTAATGATTCGTTCATTTTTATATGTTCCGGCTTGGTTTATTTCATTCAGCTGCTTTTGTAAGATACTTCGAAATTGTGCTGAAGCTGCCGAATTTGAAGCGTTTCGTAAATGAAGCAAATCTACATTTAAAAGAAAATCATTCAAATTAATCCTTAATGCTTGAGGTAAATTTATAAAAAAAGAGAAATGTCTAATGGGCCCAACTATCAAGGCCTAAGGATTTTTTCCGCCCTCTCAAACCAATAATACAAATAAATTGTGTATATGAAGTAAATTTGGGATATATGGTAAATTTCTGGATGATCCTTGAATTCAAAACGGCTAAAAATTGGAAGATAGAGTGAAAATATAACAGAACAATAAATATTTTTCTCATTTACACACAATTTAAAAAAAAAAATCGGCACGCAGTTTAATTTTGATTGAGAACCACTGATTGACGTCACAACAGACCGGCCTTTTAATATTCAAAACGTTTAGTAATAAAGATATACCCACTCAATTTAAATAAATTTAATTTTGCAGATATAAATTGGTAGAAAATAACTTTTTCTTAATGGAATTGTTTTCTTAAAATTATAAATATAAACTAAGTACCAAGTAGAAGATATTTTAGAGCACTATAGGTTCATAATTAATATTAAATATTAACAAAAAATGTTCCACACAATTATCACGAATACATTTTTGTTATATAGTAGTATACACAAACATACTCGTATGTATGTTAGATAGATATAAATTGGTAAAGATACTTTTCGTTTCACATTTTTTACAGGATTGGTCCGGCCCCAATGTCATCAGTGTGTATTTTGTAGACTTTCTCTATCCAGACCGAGTAGTAATCTCGTTTTACGACTATTAGGATAACAACAAAACTTCGTATTCCATTTCGTATTTCATATACCGTTTGTCAACGACTGCAGAAAATTGCTCCTGATCCTATCAAACTTTTCGATGAAATCTACCCCCCCCCCCATAGGTTGGTAATTAATCGATCAACTTACTGTAAATAAATCGCGGAACAACTTTAATGCACTTTACATTCATTTTTAACACACACAAAAATATTATCAATTTACAACAAAAAAATATTTGTTGTCCTACGCACTTACTGAATGTAACTAACTAGTTAGAGAGAGCATCTAACTTGTACGTCTGCAAATTATTAATAAAACGAATGAATTAAAAATAACTTTTTTTTTTTTTTGTTTATGATTGTCCAATTGTCCATTTATCTAAATTAATATAGTAAGAGAGTCATATTCATTATAAATTTATTTTTAACATCATAATTTTGATATTTTTAAAATATTTTATTGTATTGGGGATTTCCCGGAATACGAAAAAGAAATTAATTCGAATTTAAAGTCAAATGTTTAATTATCTTCAATTACGCTATGCAGTTAACGATACATACATATAAGTAAGTAGCTACTTAGCTAATTATATAAAATATTTTTAATTGGATGACTCCAATTTAAATTTCTTAGTACATACAATAAAACCATTTAGAACCACTATGACACTCCCGGTAGAAATAAACTATAAACAATGTAAATAATTTCAATAAATGTGGGCTCGTATACTAAATACTTTTGTTTAAAAAGAAACTAACAATATTTTAATAATAATGGCGCTATCATCGAATACAATCGCATCGAAAATGAATACGATTGAATACGATAATAGCGACAACAAATACAAATAAAATACAATTCAGTTACCAAGGGAAATTCGTTGCTTTCACACAATTTCACAAGGAATTTTTATTGCACGATTTAATATATCGATTCTCGCAGAATGATTGCCAGTATGACGTCTATTAAATAATCGCTGCAATTGGTAAAAAAAAACATGGTGTCAGAAGAGGTCAATACAAGAAGAAAATGTCCTGGCTATTTTCTTGGTGATGCTTTTATAATCGAGCTGGAGCTGTTCAAAATGTTTTGATTCCGCCCTTAATTTTCATTGAGAAAATTTATTTTTCATATATGATGATGATGATGATGATATGAAAAACGAATTTCTCCACATATTCCATTTCAAAAATATAAGGACTGATCTATTTCGAATAAATTTCGAATTAAATTAAGTTTTGAAATTGTTGAATTACACACTCGTTATCCGACCCCTAGTATATTATGTATATATGTCTATAATAGCTCTTTCAATTGATTGCACCTTACTTTGACTGTTGTTTCTAAAAATAAAAAAAATGTTAGAATCCCAGACTGCATTAATGGTGAATGACCTACCACAACTGTAGTCTGTAATACATTAGATAATTACCATTTCTATAGAATTTTTATTATGTATCAAGAGCCCTAATTGACCTAGACCTTGACCGAAAATAGATTCTATATTGCCAAAACAACAAACAAACTTTTGTTTTTTTTTTTATTTATGCCATTTATATAAAGTACTGTGAACCTTATCAAAAATTCAACTGAATAGACATAGCTGCTAACGCAGCTAACCATACGGAATCCATAATTTTATTCTAATTTGATGCAAATAGAAAGCATTAATGGTTTATCGCAAGTTATAAAAGGAATTACATTAGATTTATTGAATTTAGTCTTATGGTTTATTAGACGACTTCCATATTATCGCATAAAATCAGATACCGTAACGCGTTCCATTATATTTTTCGCATTAATAATTATTCTCTACTAAATGTATTACTAACCACCCGATTATTGATTAGTGATTTTTTTGTGTGTCGTAATTTCTATAGACTAGAAAAAGTGTAATCTTCTCATAAAAATATCACGTGTAGATAAGTTCGGAATTGTTGTTATTCCAAAAAAAAAAATAAATAAAAATGGCACCAACTCCAAGGATTTCACCCAGTGCTCCTGAACAGAAATTTCTGTCCAGAGCTCAACCTGCTTCGCCCGGAGATGATATTGTTATTACCGGATTATCTGGAAAATTTCCAAACTCCAAAAATGTTACGACATTTGCACATAATTTGTATAATAAAGTGAGTACCTTAATTTCGGCTATACCCTGTCAAATGGGAAATCAATTTAGATAATCATTCGAGAACTGGAGTATAGAAAAAATATATCTAGAAAAAATATAGAAAAAATATATCTAGATAAGGACAAAGTCAATTATTTCTTTATTACTGGTTTTTTAAAAAAAGAAGTATCATATTAGTGGCCAGCAGTTTTATTCTACCAATATTTTTCATGTTTCTGAATCACTATGTACTTGTTCTCTTTAGTTCCTGAATTATTTTCTTTTTTCAATGGAAGAATCACAACCTATTCAACGATTGTACCAAATATCAAAATATTAGTTCTTGCATCGGTAATGTCGGTAACCGACCAAATGGCTCAGTTGAAAAAGTGGTTCCCTTTGGAGCGGGTGGTCCCGCGTTCAAGACCGACGATGTATTTTTCTCTGGCTTGTTGATGTAAATCTAAGGCCGGGTGGTTGGATTGGACTTAAAAACAGTCTAAATAGTTGCAATTATCTCAAGAAGTGGCGGTGAAAACCATCAAGTGCTGCAGTTGTTCTACACAAAATATGATAGGCTTCTCCATTAAATTTCTGGAGAGACTACTAAACTCTATCAGTTCAAAATTAACTGATAATTAGAAAAGAATAGAAAATGGAAAGAAAAAGAGAGAAGAATAGCAAAGAGTAAGAGGACAATAATTTTAAAACTATGATTACTAAGTGTTAAGCAATTGGTAACGGTTTTTAGATTAGTACCAAGCCTTCTCCCTTGAATCATTTTAGAATTAATAATTGGAATATATTAAATGAATAATATGCAAAAGTATCGTTTATGTAACCTTTAGGAAATTTTAAATTATAATATGAGCAATATATGTATGGTATAGTTGGGGCTTTTTTGCATTAACATTTTTATTGGTTCAGTGGTGAATTGAAATTTAAATATTTGTTTGTTAAACTTTATTTACATCTGGATTATAATTTCAAGAGTATATCTAACTATTCACCTTTGTCTTCAATAATATGCCGATCTTATTGGGAGAAATTAGTTCTTTGCACGTGATCCGTTTTATACTAATTCAAGGTTGATACATTATTTTCAAACTTTTTATTCTGATCACTTTTGATTCTCGATCTCACGAATCTATATATTAATATATATTAATATGAAATTCGTCTTCTTAATTAAACAAGATTGATATGGTGGATGATGAGGAAAAACGATGGCGACACTTTAACGTTGAAATTCCAAAACGAATGGGCAAAATTGAAGATCTCGAAAAATTCGATGCCACATTTTTTGGTGTACATTTTAAACAAGCCCACACTATGGATCCTCAGTGTCGATTGCTAATTGAAACCGCTTACGAAGCGGTCCTGGATGCCGGTGTTAATCCGAAAACATTGCGCGGTACAAGAACTGGTGTATTTATGGGTGCTTGTTTTTCGGAATCTGAAAAAACTTGGTTTTATGAAAAAATCTCATCCGGAGGATTTGGCATTACTGGGTATAGAGTTTCTACATCGAAAAACGGTAAATCCTCTACTAATTACTGAACATTTTACTATTGCAGATGTAGTCGGGCTATGTTGGCCAATCGAATTTCATATTCGCTGGGATTGCAGGGACCATCATTCCTTTTGGATACTGCGTGTAGCAGTTCAATGTATGCGTTAGACAGTGCTTTTACGGCAATCAGAAATGGAGAGTGTGAGGCTGCTCTTGTTGGTGGTGCTAATCTTGTTATGCATCCGTATGTAACACTTCAATTTGCACGGTAAATCTGGAGTGTACACTAATTGTATAAGATTTTAAACGATTTTTATTTTTATTTGTATATTAGACTTGGAGTTCTAGCCCCAAACGGTTACTGTCGTCCATTTGATGTTGATGCATCTGGCTATACTCGTTCAGAGGCAATATGCGTTCTGTTTCTGCAGAAAGCCAAAGATGCTAAACGAATTTATTCAACGGTATTGTATTCGAAAACCAACTGTGATGGATACAAAACTGAAGGAATCACTTATCCTTCGGGTTTAATGCAAGAAAAACTACTAAAAGAATTTTACGCTGACATAAAAATAGATCCAACATCACTGGCATATGTTGAAGCACATAGTACTGGCACTCTTGTTGGTGACCCAGAAGAATGTCAAGCATTGGATAATATATTTTGTAAGGGACGAAATACTCCATTACTAGTTGGATCGGTTAAGTCAAATATTGGTCATTCTGAATCGACATCGGGAGCATGTTCAATAGCAAAAGTAGTTTTGGCATTTGAAACTGGACTAATAGCACCAAACATTAATTTCACTAGAAATAGACCTGGCATTAAATCATTGGAAGAGGGACGACTTAAAGTGTGTACGGATGTGACAAAATTGGAAGGTTCTTTGGTTGGTATAAATTCATTTGGTTTCGGTGGTGCTAATGCTCATTGTCTTCTGTTAAGGAATTCAAAAGAAAAGATCAACAATGGAGCACCCAGAGATAATTTACCGAGACTTGTAAATTGGTCTGGTAGAACTGAAGAAGCATTAAATGTGTTTATGGAAGCTATGGTTGCACGGCCGCTAGATACTGAATATGTAGCTTTACTTCATGGTATACAAAGCGAAGAAACAGCCGGATATTTGTTTAGAGGTTATGGTATTTTTACCCATAACAATAACGCAAATTCCACATGTATGTCAAAAGAAATTCAACATTATACAGGATTGAAAAGGCCAATTGTTTGGGTATTCAGTGGTATGGGATCTCAATGGACGGAAATGGGAGCATCTCTTATGAGAATTCCTGTTTTCAAAGAAAGTATTTATAAATGTCATGACGTTTTAGCGCCACTTGGATTAGATCTTATTCACATAATAACTTCATCGGATCCTACAATATTTGACAATATTCTCCATTCATTTGTTGGCATCGCAGCCATCCAAGTTGCTTTGGTCGATATAATGCGAATGTTAAAATTAACAGCCGATTATTATATTGGACATTCTGTCGGCGAACTTGGATGTGCTTATGCCGATGGTTGTTTTACTGCCGAACAAATGGTTTTGTCGGCCTACTCACGTGGAATGGCTAGCATAGAAACGAAAAAGATTCGTGGATCTATGGCGGCTGTTGGACTAGGATATAAGAAAATAAAAAATTTATTACCACCATCCGTTGAGGTTGCCTGTCATAATGGACCAGATTCATCAACGATATCGGGTCCAGAAGCTGATGTTGCATCTTTCGTAGCTGATCTAAAAAAACAAGGAGTATTTGCCAAAGAAGTACCATGTTCAAATATCGCATATCATTCCAAGTATATTGCCGATATGGGTCCGAATCTATTGGCTCGTCTGAATAAAGTGTTACCAGTACCAAAGAAAAAATCCGCTAAGTGGCTTAGTTCCAGTGTTCCGAAAAATAGATGGGACCTTGAAGAAAATCAATATAGTTCGGCTGAGTATCATACAAATAATCTACTGAGTGCGGTATTATTTGAAGAAACTTCTGCTCTTTTGCCACAAAATGCTTTAACCATTGAGATAGCACCACACGGTCTGCTTCAGGCAATATTGAAAAAATCAATGCCAAATGCAGTGCACGTACCATTGACACAGAGAGCCAATAAGGATAATTGTTCATTCTTCTTGAATGGTTTAGGAAAGTAAGGACATTTCTTCCAATAATTTATTAATTTTGTAGTTAAAACAAAAACTAATTTTTCAGACTCTTTATCAACGGTCTGAATATGCCAGTTGAACAACTTTATCCGGCTGTCCAATTTCCAGTGTCCCGTGGCACACCTATGGTCTCACCAATAATAAGATGGGAACATAGCGAGGATTGGTTTGTTACTAAATTTGAATTGCAAAGATCAACAAGAAGTGGCGAACGAAAGGTTCGTGTTAGTCTGACCGATCAGGACTATCATTTTATTGCAGGACATGTTATTGATGGTAAATAAATAATGTGTGCCATTGATAAATTAAAATTTCATCCGTTCATTTTAGGACGATGCCTATTTCCTGCTACTGCATATCTTATGTTAGTTTGGGAAACACTTGCCATGATGAAAGGACCATATTTCTTCGATATGAACGTTGAATTTGAAGATATTCGATTTTTGAGGGCAACAGCTGTGCCAAATGGTGTAGTTATTGAACTAACAATTATGATACATACAGGAACCGGACGTTTTGAAATTACCGAAGGAAAAACTGCTGTTGTAACTGGATTTATCACCGAAGTAGAAAATGCCATACCACTAACGCCAATTTCACCGTTGCCCAAATCAGATTTCCCCATTTTGAAGGAACGAGACTTTTACAAAGAATTACGTCTTCGTGGTTATCACTACAATGGAGCTTTTCGATCAGTTGTAGAAGCAAGAGGAGATGGTTTATGTGGAAAAGTTAAATGGGATCTTAATTGGATAGCATTTATGGATTGCCTATTGCAAATAAACATAATCGGCAAAGATTCACGGTCGCTTATTTTACCAACACGAATTCAAAAAATGAGAATAAATGCCAAAGATCATATGGCTATCACAGAGCATCTAGATCCAGTAAATCCTTATTTTGATGTACAAGTTTGTCCTAAGTTGGGAATTCTGGTATCTGGAGGTATTGAAATTGTTGGCATGACAACCAGTCCGGTTGCACGTAGAAAACCACCTGGTATACCAGTTCTAGAAAGTTACAAATTCATTTCACACTTTCCCGCTCCCAAATTGTCCAAATCGGATGCGGTTCGTGTATGCGTTCAATTAGCATTAGAAAATAATCCAATTCTTAAGGTTAAAGCTGTTGAAGTTGAAGTAGACAATCAAAAACCAATTATTCCACTTTTCGAAAATGCCTTGGGAGATCTACCATTGGTCACATCCGATTTAATGTTGTTAACTAAACAGGAATTGCAACTTGGAAAAATTCACGTAGAAGATGGAAAATTGTCAACCCAATCGAATTGCTGTTTTGTTATAGCTGCAAAATGTATAGAACGATCAACAGTCACCGAAGAACAGCAAAATAGCTTAAGCGATAAGGGTTACCTGATCTCACGTGAATCTCTACATTTAGATATTAATAAGATTGAAGTACAATCAGGATTACAATTAATTGCTGTACTTCCTACAGACAACGAACAACTTGTTATGTTCCAAAGAATTCGACGAAAAATTCCCGAACTTCCAGTCATTGTTCGTGTTATGGCAAACGATTTGAAATTTAATTGGCTGGAAAAATTGAAAACAGCAATAAAAGATAGTCCAGTTATTGTGGTGGCACAAAATCATAGTTTATCGGGAATTATTGGCTTAGTGAATTGTATACAAAAAGAGCCAAATAGCAATAAGGCTTGTTGTGTTTTTATTGATGACGCAACCGCTCCGGAATTTGATTATGAAAATAAATTTTATGCATCTCAATTAAAATTAGGTCTTGCAGTAAATGTTTACCGAAATGTAAGTATAAAAAAATTACAATTAATTTGAATATTATTCCATATGTATATTTAAATGTATAGGGTAAATGGGGCAGCTATAGACATACCGAATTAGTACAGAATATTGAAAAGAAACCGAGAACAGATCACTGTTTTGGAAATGTCTTACAAAGAGGAGATTTATCGACATTGACATGGATACAGGGATCAGTAAATGCAAATAAATGTAAAGACGTCATAAACATTCAGTATGCCTCAGTTAATTTCCGTGATGTGATGTTGGCCACTGGGCGTTTAGCTGTTGAAGTATTTGGAACGAATCGTTTAGATCAGGAGTGTATTCTTGGTTTTGAATTTGCTGGCGTTAATAAAAAAGGGGAACGAGTGATGGGAACTGTTATATCTGGATCAATGGCAACACAAATCATTCCTAACGAATATCTTACATGGAAAGTTCCAGATAATTGGACGTTGCGCGAAGCGGCAACTTGTCCTGTTGTCTATGTTACCGTGTACACGGCCTTCTTTTTGTACAATCCGATTAGTCGTGGAAAATCAATTTTGGTCCATGCTGGTAGTGGAGGTGTAGGTTTGGCCGCCATAAGAGTTGCATTGGCATATGGATTAGAAGTTTATACAACTGTTTCTAATCCGAAAAAGAAAAAATTCATTATGGATACTTATCCGGAACTAAAAGGTAATTTTTTCTAATATTTCTCTGATAAATTTATGTTGTTTCGTTCATGGAGTTAAACTCGTGGAATTTCACTTCCGGAACACTTACTAATCACTCAATAGTCTCATATTCGTTTGTTCGCAGAAAGTCACATTGGTTACTCCAGAGATTGTTCATTCGAAACAATGATAAAACTTCAGACAAACGGTCAAGGTGTCGACTACGTTCTAAACTCACTGTCCGATGACAAATTGCACGCATCTATACGATGTCTTGGACGTGGTGGTACATTTTTAGAAATTGGCAAATTTGATTTGGCCAATGACACAAAAATCGGTTTGGGTCATTTTTTGAGAGAAATAAGTTTTCGTTCGGTTCTGGTTGACAATTTGTTCATTGCAAAACCTGAAGAAAGATTAAAAATCTACGAATTGGTTGAGAGAGATTTAAAGTCTGGAATTATCAAACCACTCCATTCGACCGTTTTTGATGTTCATGAATTGGAAAAGGCCTATCGATATTTGAGCACAGGCAAACATGTCGGCAAAGTTGTCCTTAAAATACGTGAACATCCTGAGTCACCAATGACAGTGCCAATTAAAGTTCAACCACGTATTTATTGTGATCCAGATCTTGTCTACATAATTCCCGGAGGTTTAGGTGGATTTGGTTTAGAATTAGCTGATTGGCTTGTGGTTCGTGGTGCCAGAAAACTCGTACTGAGTTCGAAAAGAGGATTAACTAAGTCATATCAGTCCTACAGAATTCGGTAAGTCTCAACTAGTTAAATAAGCCATAAATCGATTCTCATATAAAATTTGAACGTTTAGGATTTGGGAAAACTACGGCTCAAAGGTAATCGTACGTACAGATGATATAACAACTCGAGATGGATGCATTGCACTTTTTAGAACAGCTCTTGCAATGGGTCAAATTGGAGGCATATTTAATTTGGCTGTAATTCTAAAAGATGGAATTCTAGAAAATCAAACTGCTGAACAATTTACTGACAGTTTAGCACCAAAAGCCGTCGCCACAAAATACTTGGATGAATTGTCGAGAAAAATGTGTCCTCAATTACGGTATTTTGTTGTATTCTCAAGTGTATCGTGTGGTCGCGGTAATGCTGGTCAATGTAATTATGGTATGGCCAATTCGATAATGGAGAGAATTATTGAACAAAGACATTCGTGCGGTTTACCAGCAAAAGCAATTCAATGGGGTGCCGTTGGTGAAGTTGGTTTAGTTGCTGATATGGCCGAAGATAAACTTGACATGGAAATTGGAGGTACACTACAGCAACGTATATCTTCCTGTTTAGCAGTTTTGGACACTCTTCTCACAACAAATGATCCAATTGTGTCGAGTATGGTTGTGGCAGAAAAACGGGGCGGCTCCGGTGGAAAGGGCCACCTTATTGAAAGTGTACTTAATATAATGGGAATTCGTGATATAAATACAATTTCAATGGCTGCTTCATTGTCCGAAGTCGGAATGGACTCACTTATGGCTGTTGAAATTAAACAAATGCTTGAAAGAGAATTTGAGATTTTCATGACGCCACAAGATCTGCGATCATTGACATTTTCCAAATTACAAGAATTTGCCGACTCTCGCAATAAGGAAGGTACTGACAATGTTAAACTAAAATTGGCCAGTGAAAATAAAATGGTTGGTTTCAATTTGATGGTAAGGAATATGGGGGATGAAGCGACTAGCGATCAAACTGTACTTCGTGTACAATCTAAGAATAATTCGGAAAAATACAATTCCTGTGTACTGATTGTACCGGGTATTGAAGGAGTTGCTGGAACTGCATGGCACAATATCGCCATGAATATTAATTTGCCCGCATTTGTATTGCAGTTAACAAATACAATGGAATCAAAATCCATTGAGTCAATAGTTGGAAGTTTGGTTAATGTAAGTTCCACCCAAATTTATCGGTTTACACTTAAATTCCTCTCACCTTTTTTGTTGTTGTAGATCGTTAAAACGGAAGTATTCAACAAAAAGGAATTTTTCTACCTTGTTGGATATTCATTTGGATCGTTTATTACAATTGGATTAGCCAAACTATTAGAGGATGCCGGCATGAAAGGACACATTTTGCTAATCGATGGTGCACCAGCCTTCCTGAAACAACTTAGTACCGCAAAAATTTCATCGGAAATTACCGAAGAATCGGTTCAGCTAATGTTAATTATTGTCATTGTTCAGAATATTTTCCCCGAAGAAAGTCCAGAGAAAATTATGGCAAAACTAACTGAATGCCCAACATGGGAGGACAAAGTAGATAAATTGGTAGAATTTGGCAAAGCTCAATCTGAATATTCAGAAAATTATATGAGATCAATGACCCAAGTAATATATAGTCGATTGAAAATGGTTTTTGAGTCGGACACCGAAAATATTAACAAAATCCAGACGTCCATTACGTTGGTGCGACCGACCGAAGTGGCTGTAGTCGAAATTGATGAAGACTATGAACTATCAAAGTATACAGATGGCAAAGTTAATCTTAAGTTTATCGATGGTAATCACATTACAATGTTGGATAATAGTAAATTGTCACAGATCATCAACGAATGTGATCCGAATTTAGAATCAGATAGAAATTTCATGGAATATATCGCATCTGGTAAAAATACGTAATAATTTTGTGTGATTCATTTTGGTTTATTTGTATTTTAGATAAATAAATAATATAAACATAAAAACTGTAACTAATCTAGATATAACAATAAAAAGTTAAACGTTTTCGTATATTTTTTTGTTAGAGATACCAAAAACACCTATGTATATAAAGCACCTATTATTTTGGACAACAGCTGGGTATGCTTAAATCCTGCAACTATCCTTATTTCTCTTCCCTTGCCCCCCCCCCCTCTATCTCTCGTGAGAGGCGAAAAAGACTTTAGTAAGATAAACCGTGTGATAAATTGGCCCTGATATAATTTGTCCGGACATCGAAATATTTTCTGGCGTTTCATAAATCACCGAGATGCGTTCCGTGTCTAAATTTCAAACTAGACTCGCTTTCTATTTCCATTTTTATGTTCAGCAGTGAGAGCTTGTTATAAAAATGTAGACAATTCGTTTTCTATTTTAACAATTAATTATTTCTAATGAAAAATGAAAAGATCCAGTTAACAGACAGTAAAGAGCCTCTATCATACCAGAGCCTGGAGACTAAACATGCACATTAAAAATGTTAATTATTACCTGGTTTATTTTAAGATTATCCATCACTCATTCATCTGTTTTATCTTTATAGCAAAAGAAGGCAAATTATGTTTGTTTTGTTTTTTCTATCCCAAAAATGTTGTGAGAAGAACGGCACATTAGAATTTCCAAGAAGGAATCAGGAATCTCAGGATCCAAGTTTACTAATCACTTCACTTGTTAAAAATTCAAACTCAGTTTACTGGTTTTGCCATAATTTTTTTCTAACCTCAAAAAAATTGTAAATATTTCAGTACTAAAAATTTTTTTGTGTACTAAATTGACAACCGCCATTATACCAAAACAAAAACGTCTAATGACGAAAACGCTGCGAATATCGAAACAACAAATTGTTTATGTTTTTATTAATTTATTTTATTTTTGTTCTTTATAAATGTAATCGATGTATTTTTGTATAAATAATTGTTCTGTTTGTGTTTGGATAGTGTAAATTTTTCAACAATGGCTTCGTCCCCGGAGGCAATTCTAAAAAAACTCGAAGAACTCAGAAAATGGCAAGAAGAACAACAGAAAATTCTAACAGAAAAACAAGTCACACAGCGAGAACTTCTAAATCTAGAAAAAAAGAAGTTATACGAAATGTTTGGATTGAGCATGTCATCGTCCAGCTTAAATAATAGTACAATAAATCAGTCTGTAGACGTTGAAGGCAATAGCGAACAAATTGATAATGATAATGATGGCATTGAACCACTCAATAATTCCTCAGATACGGATACAGAAGTTGCAATTGATGGTGAACCAATAAATGTACATAGTTTTTTACAAGAAAACAATAGACGACTTGAAGAGTGTGAGACAAGAGAAGGTATTTCAACCGGCCGTAAAAAACCATTTTTAAAAAGAGGCCAAGGATTGTCTAGCCGATTTAAAATTAATCCAGATCAACTTCGTTTAGACAATTTACCGAAATATAAATTTGCTAATGCCCATAAGAAATCTGGATTTTTGAAGAAAACCAAAAATACAACTGAGAACAAAACAAATCCAAAATTTCGTAAAGAAAAATCTGTTTTTAATGAACTGTGTCTCAAGAGACCGGTTAGGTCAGGAGAATTTTCGAAACAAACATCTGACGTTAAGGAAAATATTCTTTTAGATATGGCGATTTTAGGTGATTTTTTGTAATTCAAAAATTTTACTTCATTTTATTTATTCTTGTCTGTTTTTAGAATCAAATACTGAAAATCATCCCAACACCAAACTTAAGTCTATTGGATCTCAAAGAGTCACATTTCAGACAAATGTAAATTCAACCCCAGTAAAAACAAACATACCATCTGGCCAAGACTATCCATCATCAATGCTAACATCACCACAACCTATAACATGGGCTAAAGTTTTAGATCCTGCGGCTATTCAACCAATTTCCGTAGCATCTATACGAAGGAATCCATTACTGGACAATACGCCAACAATACGCGAAAAAATGCAACAACAACAAAAGGAAATTGATGAATTAAATATATTTGAATTACTTGAACAGAATATGGATCAGTCGGGTGCAAGTATTTTAGAGCGGCTGGTAAAAAGTATTTCGAATAAAGAGTCAAACGTTGCCCATATCGATGATCCATTAGTGGAAGAGAACCAAATCGATAAACAGCCAATAAGACCTTATCCGTTCGATATTGAAAAAGAAATTGTCATTGATGATGACGATACCGATTCTGATGATGATGATGAAGACGAGGATTACGAAGGTGAAGAAAGTGAACATAATTTAAGTAATACGAGTACAAGATCAAAGAAAAAGGACAATGTCAAAGGTCCTGTACGATTTTGTGATCACGTTGTCATTAACGAAGCCGATTTGGTGTCCGAATGTGAAACGGTTCTATCAACAGATATCGATGATGTGGATCTCAGCAAGACATCAACACCGGTCACAAAAGCTGCCTTTGAAGCATTCAAAAATAAACTATTTGCTACAAAATCAACAGAATCGATGATAGAATATCAAAGTGATGTAGACATGACATTGACCAATAGTCCAAATGAAATAGACAAAGATTTGGCAGAAAAAACGGAAACGCTCAAAAAACGTTTAGTCGAACTGGAACATGAGATTAGTACGTTTCGTCAGCAGAACGCTATACTGACGAAAATGAAGCAGGACCACGAACTTGAAAAAATTGAATTTGAACAGGAAAAAATCGAAGCGAATGAAAAACTGAACGATGAACGAATCAAGATGGAGGTTTATTTGCATGATGAACGCATGAAAATTGCCGAGGAACAGGCAAAGTTAGACAAACGAATAAAAGAGCAGCGAGCACCAAATCGCAAAGAACGAGAAGAAGTAATCAAGCTTAAGGAACAAAATGCTGAACTTCAGAGAGAATTAGCGAACAAAGATCAAAAGCATGTGGCTGCGCAGGCGCGACTTCGAGCACAAATTCGTAATATGGAAAAAGATCTGAAAGAGTACGGTTTCGAGATAGAAAATCTACGAAAAGAAAATAAAAAAGTTGAAACGGAAAATATTCGGCTAAGACGACAGGGCAACAATAAATTGCTCCAAGAGATAAATAAAAATATTGCAAAATTGGCACCGCAACCAGCACCGAACGGCACAAAGGATGACAATCGTAAAGAGGAGATGGCGAAGAATTCTAGAAATCCGGTTGTAGCAAAAGTTATCTCGCATCTAGATAAATCGGACCGAGTCACAACAGTCCGCTCAAAAAGTGTTCCAAACTTATCGAAATCACAAAGACCCGATGAAGACATTCGAGACGATCAATTATCCGATTCGGACCTATCGTCAGATGGTGGTGAGCCAAAATCGGCATATTTCCAAAGTGAAAAATGTGAAAAACCAATTAAAAGTGTAGATAATGCAACGGACGCATCGCCAATGCTCGATAAAAGTATTTCGACTAGTAACGATGCGATGCACAATTTGAAACGGGAAATTCAGAACAAAGATGGTAGCAGAGATGTTTGGTATCCAAATGGAAATTTAAAGAAAATCTCCCCCGATGCGATGCTAATTAGAATGTTGTACTATAACAAAGACATCAAGGAGACAAATATCCATGAAGGTACAGTGAAATATTATTACTCAGATACAAATACTTGGCACACCACCTACTTGGATGGGTTAGAGATTTTGGAGTTTCCTAAGTGAGTATTAAATCATTTTTTTTTTGTAATATTTTCACTCGATAAAAGTTCCAACACCAACATTCTCCAACTTTTACATTTTCAGTGGACAAACTGAACATCGGTACAAAGATGGCAGCGTTGAGGTACACTTTCCAAACGGATCAATTCGTATTGCTAATCCGAATAATGTTGAAATTGCTGAAGAATGGAAATTTTCCGATGGAACAACGGTTATACAGAAACGAGATGGAGATAAATTGCTGTCGCTGCCGAATGGACAACGTGAGGTGCACACGAAAAAACATAAACGACGTGAATATCCAGATGGAACAGTTAAACTCGTGTATCCGGATGGTAGCCAAGAGACCCGATATTCAAATGGACGAATTAGACTGAAGGATAGCTCTGGTAATTTAGTTATGGATTCGGAAAATGCGTTCGCCGTGAAATAGAAAATATTTATATATTTTCAATTATTAAAATTGTACCTGAGTTAGTAAATGTTTAAGTTATCGCCATTATCTTAAGTCATATTTGTAGAATTTTCGTTCACTTACGTTAAAAGTATAGATTTTTTTTTATTATGTTGGTAATTGAATAGAAATATCAAAATTTAAGTCGTTTTTTGAGTACTTAAAAAAAACTTGTAGTGAAAAACCAAAATTCAATTACTCAATAAATTTTTCTTCTGAAATTACACATCGTCCACTAAATCTTCTCAAGCACTTTTTTCTTATTAAAAATCTCAAAACAGTCTATTGCATTAATTTTATAGTCAAATGGTGGAAGATTATCAGTTTTAAAAATTTTCGTTAACGAATGTCTCGCCGCCACTTCTATAGCTATTTCAACACTTTCGCCAAATCCGGCCGCCAACATTTCCTTATTACAATAAATGCCAACATGGTAAGTGGCCAAAATTGTATTTATTCCGGCTGTTCCAATGAGTCGTGGTTCTGGTTCACCTAATTTTTGTTTTGCGCACAAATCTTCCAGTAATTTCATTGGATCATCAGCGGTAGGCCAAAATTCATTAATATCTTTCTGATTTATTTGAGTACAAATGAAATCCCGTATAAAATCGTATGCCTTATGGTGTCCACATGAATTACCGAGTGCGCCAATTACCCCTTTTAACGTAGCAGCTAAAGTTGTCTGTTTTATGGGAAATTCCTAATCAAAGAACACAAATTTATTATTCAATAAAGTCATGGACATTCGATCTAAACTTACGGCAGACAAAATTAATTCTTTTGTACCTAGATGAGATGATATATTAGCCAACATTTCATCCGACACTAGATAATCATGAACCGCTTTTATACCAGCCTCTGGAAATTTGGGTAACTGTGACGAAAAGAATGCATACACGTACTCCGATATTAGTTGCTGACCTTTCTCGATTAGAACTTTATTATCATCCAAATTTGTTTGTGGACTTTCAATGCCAACGGCTTGTTGTTTGAGTTCTTCTTGGACAATATACGATCTCTGGGTGAAGGCTTGTTGAAGCAATTTTGGATCGAACGTTTCATTTAATCGTTTGGCAAATGCAAATAATTCAGAATTGTAATTCCATTCAAGAAATGTGGTCCGATTGTATGCTGGTTCAGTACCTAGTTTTTCTTTGCGTTTTTTTAGTTCACGAAGTGTTGGCCAAACCCAACGTTTGATGGTTCGAGTTGGGACTATTTATAATATTTTGAGGTTAAAATGCGAAAAAAAAATTATGTATTACAATTTTACCCGTTGATCGATTGTATATTAAAGGATTTGAAAGTAGTTTGAAAGCACATCTATATAATGACATTTTTCTATATAGCCTTCGGCAAATCGAAATATTTTTATTAGTTTTGATATTATAAAAAAAAAAATATAAAACAATTAAGATATTTTTGCCGAATCCAATTACTCAATACTCAATACTTAACATATATAGTTTTCAATATATGTACAAATATTTTGACAGTAGAACATTTTTATTCGTTCTAACTAGTTAGTAGGTGCTATACTTATTTCAATATACATCTCTCTCTAAATCTATACAGGCATTCATGGCTAAATTAATAAAAAACTTTTTTAAAAATATTTCATGAGCCAAAAAAATCTAAGGCACTGTATTACCAAAAAAAAAGCTTCTTTTGTATATTGCCTAGCGGCAGGCGGGCAATATTTTTAATATGATATGAATTTACAATTTAGATTTAGATGCAAAAAACAATTATTATTGAGCCATCAACAATTTCAATTAGCGGACGCCTATGCTTAGCAGTTTTGTTCAATTTTTTTGACACAAAATTCTCATTGTAAAATTAAATAAAAGAAATAAAATGTCCAATAAACACGTCGAGTTTAAAAAAGGTGTTTATATTATTTATTAATTGTTTAAATATCCTTTAACCTTGAAAAACCGAAAAAAATCATTAATATTAATAATAAATATTACATTAATTAATTAGTTCAATTATTTGTGTACCTCTTTATAGTTCTTAGTGTACTGGAGTACAAAGGATTTGTTTTTAATTATCATACGCATCACCAGCCGTTATAATGTGTGACAGCCGGTGGCACTACAGTTAAAACTAAAAAGTGAAAATTTGTGAACAACAACGTATAGTAATTGTGTTTTTCATCTCGAAGAAATATAGCCCACTAAAGCCGGAGACGGATATTATACGTAAGTAATAATATTAATTTAAAAAATGTATATTTATTTACATATAAAAAAAAAAAATTTGAGCCACCATCGATCGTTAAGGTTCGTACATTTAAGTAGAATATTTATACAATACAAATTGGATATTTTTAAAAAAATCGGAGGATTTGAGTTTAACCTCGCCCTCGATGCTATATAATATATAAATTTAAGTCGAGGAATGGATAAAAATAAATGGACAATGTTTAAATATCTCTCCATTTAGGACGAAAAATGAAAGGAAAAACGAAAATTAATAAAAAAAATTATCATATACCTACTGAAATACTGAACACGGTTGTGAAAATGATTCTGATCTATGTATGTATTAAGGAAAATGTTATCGAATTAAAAATGTTTTTTTAATCCAGGAGATATTGGGTTAAATATTAAATTCAGCTATATGCTACTTTACTAGATTTTTTTATTGGAATAATTGATTAACTGATAAATAACTGGCAACACTAGAATCTCATCTATATTAATTATTGTGAATTGGATTCTCATATTTGCAGAACCATCTCTCTTTAAACTTCGAAAACGCTGATAGCTAAAATTCATTATGAATTCTATTTTATGTTAGAAAAACAATAACTTCAATATTAGTTTTGATCTTATTTAATTAGGTGCATAAGTATTTTTCTTGTCTCTCCCCCACCCCCCCTCTTTCCCACTTTTTTAAGTCAAGAATAGATTTTCATCATACTATTGAAAGTTAAAATAGGTAAAGTGATATACATTCATCTACAATTTTACCCAATATATCTCGCCTTTAGAACGGGATGTCGCGGGTTCAAGACCGACTGGGGATGAAACATAAAGTGTTTTTTTCTAATGGGCCCATCTATAGAGGCCTAAGGAATTTCTAGGGCGCTCGCCCTCTCTTACACTAACGAACTAACTACGCAATATATCTTAGATTTAGGATTAAACATGATCTAGATTTTCCGGAGATAATTATATCTCGATAGGAGAGTATATCACTTATTATTAATATACTTGGATCCTTGTAGCTTTTACTCAACGATACTTACAGTTTAAAGAATATTTTCTCACTATTCTATAATAAATAATGATCTTAAGACTATAGGGAAAGATAAGATTTTGGATTTAGGCAGATTTATTTGGTGTTGCTTATTTTAATTTTAAGTCGACTACATTTTTCATAAAATTTTTTTATATTTATATGTACAACATTGAACAATTACCTATACCAACATACATATACAAATACATGTATTATTTGTGTTTGTTTTAAATTACATTTTAAGTGGACAGTTAGTTAAGCAATTTAAAAAAAAAAAAATATTTCTATAAAATCGGACATTTGGTCTGCGCGCGCACATTTTGTTTATTTCCACAATCGATTAATCATTTAATTATCTTTGACGTATGAAATCATCATCCATCATTTATTTAAATAAAAATACAATTTTAAACGGCGGAAAATTAATTTTTTCTAATTATTTAATTGAAATAAATTTAATCTATAGTGAACGGATTTCTGACCTCATAATCTTTGAATATTCCTTTTGATTTTGTTGCGGCCGGTTTTTTGTTTTTTCTCTTTTCACAGATCACCATTAGAACGATCACACAGATTCCAGATAATGTTAAATACGTTGCTATGCATGTAATAGCCTATATTGTAATTATATTTGACATTTTAATCGTATTTTTAGGTATTTAGAGGTAGAAAATTAATTGAAAGTAGATTTATTGCAAAATAAAGTTACCAAAATTATCGTGTAGATAATTAAATGAGTTTCGTTTTGACTTAAAGTCGTGCTTAAATTGCTAAATGATGTATTTTCAATGGAATTGTAGTATATGATTGGCTGAAATAAGAGAATTTTTGTTGTTATGTTTTAATTTAATGATTTACGTAATCGAATAATGTAATTAATTGAACTATCTCTTTAAGTCAGTTTTTTTGATTACGAAACTTGCGTTTAAGATTAAATTGACGAGAAAAAAAACGTCTTTAAAGTTATGACTAGCAGTTTTTGACCATTTGTTTTTGTATAAAAGACTTTTTTATAAATAATTAATACTTCCTAGACTTTTTAATGAAATTTTATTTAATTTTAAAAAAATGATCAAATTGCATAATTCGCTCGTCAACTTTGATTCGACTAAAAGCATAATTTGAAATGTACAACAAGCCTAAAATTTCTTTTGAATAAAAAATATGGGCGATTTCTCAAAAAAGATAAAGATCTCTGACGTAATCCTTTGACAGTGGCGAACAAAAATATTAAATTATTATTCAATTAACATCAATTATATTGTTTGTTGACTTCCATCGGTCAGGAAGATTGATAGTAGATTTTAGACATTTTTATTCTTTAGGTGTTGGGTTTAATCAAGGTACATCGATTCTGGTATAGACGTAATTGAACTCAATATAACAATTATTCCGATTTAAAGTGTGAGTTGCTTAATATCTACACTTTAAATCCATTTATCTAATTGTAATTTTGTAGTAACTACTTAAATTAAACACTAATTAAATTAAACACTAATTAACACCAAAAACACTAATTAACACCATAATAATAAAATAGACATTTTCAACTTCAATGTTTCACTATCATTGTCTCTATACATTTCTTTACACTTTCTAAGTATATGCACAATTGCACACTTAACAAGTATGTATTTTTTTAATTTAAAAAATATCATGTGCAACAAATAGTATACTTCCCATAAATTATAAATCTCTTCTAAAGCCCTAAAGCACCCTAATATCAATTTGATTAAAGCGTATGTACGTACGTAATCGCAACTATGCACTTAAGTGCAAGTGATTATTGGATAATCATCGGTATTCGTATTATTAACGGAAACAGTAATTACCATAATAACAGTAATATGACAAAAGTTTTCGGAAATTATGCATATATTGTACCTACATACATGCATATGATCCACTTGAATGGATAATGTTTAAATCCAATTTTCTTATCGATCACAATTTTTGCTTGTAGGTACATTGAATATCTTGAGTTGAATCTAATCGATTACGGAAGTCAGCCAGGGTGTTAGCACCTGCCCCGCAGTAATAATACTTTTATGTATACCAAATATTTTCATATTTTACTGGAGCAATGGATTTCAGCCAGATTATGTTCGTCATCTTTACTTACACGTATATAGAATTTTACTTAACAGCCAAAACATACTCTATTTGTCTATAAGAAGGTGGGTCTTAAAGGATACATCCAGTGTTGGAAAACCGAAAAAAAATTATACTACAGAACAACAATTTTTCTTACTTAGTTAGGTTCTTTGAATATTTACCAGAAAAAAATAAAAATTGGTCGACCATCGATGTTATTGTTGTAGTGGCAGCAGCAGGTGCTACGCGTCGCCTATGTCATTTCGAGGCCAAGGAACTGTGCTGCCTTTATTGGCAGAGTTCAGAGATCTACTACCGTTAAATTTGTAGGCGTCGTAGGGCATTAAAATAGACGGATGGTATTATGCGGGGTTCCATCACAGTTAGGGCATTTGTCCTCAATGGTAGGGTCAATTTTATGTAGGTAATGGTTATGCGACCAACTCGATCTAAATAATTAAATCAGAGGAATTTTGTTTTTCTAAATATTTCATTAATTTAAGGTATGATTTGATTAAACAATGAAATATTAGACACTTAAAGAACACGAATTTTTGATTATTCGGCACTTCCATTTTATCTGGTAGTTGTTTAGTATTGTTGTTCTCATAGATAATTTTATTTAATTTCTAGTGATAATTGCCTTTAGTTATTCTTTATGGTATGGCCATGTCTCTAAATATCTCGAACTTGATCTCAAATATGATGCCCAATAGCCTCATCATTATTGTTAACTCTACTAGGTATAGAGAAGAAAAAAACTTCTGGAATGTAGGTAACGTAATACGTTATATGGTATTAATTTTTCATTATTTTGTGTTAAATTGCCATAAATATAAATTTAAAATACGTTTAGCAACCAATTATTTGAATATCCATAATGTATGAGCTCTTAAATTAAAAATTTCTGGAGTGTGCGGTATTTTAACAAAATTTGTAGGCATCAGGTATATAATTTTTCTCGTTATTCCATTCGTTTTGCCTTATTGTAATAATTGCCCTCTGTAAACACGCATTAAAATAAATGAAATAAAAATTGATATAATTAAAACAATATTTCGAATTTTTAATTGCAATATTACAATGAAATGGCCCTAATTAATTATACTAAGCCCGAAGAGTAAACATTTGCCAAAATAATTTTATATAAAAATGCAATTATAGCACAGTCCCAAGTGTATTTGTAAGCAGATGAAACTGATATGCACAAAAAAAAAAAAAAAACTAAAAACAAAAAACTGATCCGCGGCAGTTAATGAAAAATATTACCTTCGCATATTAAATTCACCTGCCAAAAAAGTATCAAAATGGATAACAGATAAGTAGAGATATTTAATGCAATTAAGATAATATGTGACGTGACATTTTCGGCATTCATAACAATTAGGTATGTAAATATTATGTTTGAAATAAATTTTCGTGCACGTCTGTCGCCGTGTCCACAATATGTAAATTTGTGACATTGGGGATGTGGTGCCTAATGTGTTTAAGATCGCACTGGCGCATCTTTGAGGAGGTATAGAAAATCAATAATCTGATAATCTGTACAAATAATTTTGTATTCGATATTTTCTGATGGATTTAGTTTTATTATTATCGCTAAGGCCAGTTATTATTATCGCTAAGTCCAGTGTTATTTATGAAAATTACAGAGACGATAATCTGAAAACAAAAGTTAACTTAATAGTAATAATAAGTTAAGTTGATTTATTTCAAGCTTTAACTGGTTATATGAACATTATTTGAATATCCAAATAAAATCTCAATCTTAATGAATGATCAATAGAGGAATCCTAAACATATGGATGTTATAAAGGGTGATTTAAATACCCAAACAAAAATCCCTCGAAAAACGCCAATGTATACGCACTTATTATGTGACAAAAACAAAACTCAAAAGTGCCAGCATAGGATATAACTCAATGGAAAAAGGACACACTGCGGAACCGTAAAACATTATTTATAACATAATTATACATAAGTAGAATGATTAATATGTAAAATTGCAACAAAACAGTAACAGATGAACACACAGAATAATTTCTGAACATATATTCTCTGGCTCTCTATATACCATTTTAAATATCATAAATTAAAATTCACTTACATTAATTGAGGCATTTTCCATCCATACATTATTGTCGAACTCGCCATTCTTCAACCGTGTTAAGTCTTCTTTGGTTATGATATTATTTAAATCGATGCATTCGTTACTTACAGCATCATAAATCTGCAATCAAATTGCAAGGAACGATGAAAAAATAAAAAAACGTAGGTATTAATATGATATTGCTGTCTGCATTACTCCATTTTTAGAATATATAGTAATTAAAAATTAAGATTCCAGAGAATTCAATTGGAACAAACTACTGGCCTGTACATTGGGGTTTTTTAATTGATTTAAATTACAAATTTTTTAAAAAAATGTTGAAAGACCTGTAAATTCAGTAGTTTGTATGTAACAGAAAAAATAACCTCGTTTCGCCACTGCATCTAACCTTTTCCTCATCTTTTATAAAGCTTATAATTATATTCTACATTCTATTATTATACATAATTGTAATTCTAATATATAGAAATAATATATACCTACCTATATTATACGTACCTACATATACATAAATGTTGAAAATCTATTTAGCACTTCATTGCTACCGAATTCGCCATTTATTTTATTCAACTATTTTTACCTACATGGAAAACAATTTCCAAGTTTGATAAAAAATTCTTGCTATCTAGACACATAAAGGGTTTTGTATTTACCTGCAATCAAGATAAATGTGGCGCCGCCCCAACCACATTAAATGTTATCATTTTCATCTATCACTTTTTAAAGGTATTTACATCCTGCAATTAATTACTAGCGGGGACAGTTTAATTGTCCCTTATCCAAGTATTCGCTGACGATGGTTTTTTGTGCAAAAGTGTCGCACCGTTGCGTGTCATAAATATACAATTTTAAAACAAAACACCCATTCGTTGCTCGAATGTGTTACCGTAGGTGACGCCCCTCTTTTCTTTTCTATCAGCTATGTATTTTCAACTGCCCAACTATACATATGTACATTGTACATAAATGTACTGCTTTTAAATTTGCATTAAATCGCTATTGCCCGCTATTTTCATAAATTACGATAAAAATATGTTATTTTGTGTGGTGGTGGGTGGGTTGGTTTTTGTGGTCAGACAATTATCCGAAAACATTCTGTATTTTTCATATAGTAATTATTTAGCAATTATTTTAATTGTGGTCTTGTATCATCGCTATAAAACACAAATGGCGCCATTTTGTTTATTTTTTTTTAGAATTAAAATTGTTAATTGAGATATTTAAAGATAAATGATTTTAATTGAATAGAATTCATACTTAAATTATCTATAGAGAATGTCATTTTAAGTTTTGTTTCCTTAGTTAGATCTAATTTTGAAATAAATCCAGAATCAGATTTATGCTTTTCTAATGAGTGTTATATTCTCATTAGAATCTCAGTATATCTAAACTTTTCTTTACTAACAATTTTCTGACTTATCATACAAAACATAATATGTAGCTTAACCAATCTGTAAAATCTGTCTAAGATGAAAATGTGCTAGAATGCAACGATATTGGCCAATAAGAAGATAGGTATAGATATAAATATTTTAAAAAGACGGCTTACAATATTAAAGCCATAAGATAATGGCGAAAATAAACTAACAGTCTTTTACGATCCATAAATCTCACATACCTATGAATATCAACTTACCAAATTCTTTTTAACTGCACAATCTGGAGAAAATTCACACAACTCTAATTTTGGATTAAAGTAGTTTCGGTAGCCAAAGTATTTTTCAATGCAATTAACCGGAAAACATCTGTTAAATGGATTAACATCTTCTGTTTTACATTCGCTTATATTACCGATATTATGAAATTCTGAAAAAAAATATTTGTTTTCCTTTTTTTTTTGTTTTCGCGCTGTAATGAGACCAATACATGCATAATTGCACATTGCACTTACATATATATGTTACGTAAAATCGACTTATTGGTTGTTGTATACTATACCGTAGGTCCGTATGCAAATAAATTTACCTAAAGCCTCCAATTTTATTAAAAAATTATAGACCACTAAATCTACTTCTACTATCATCCTTATGCTTTTCAAAAAGACATAATTTTAAGTCATTTTTCGAAATCATCTACATACATACATTTTTGGTCACTCCGCTTGCAATATTATTTTTACTCTAAGTATTACTCCTATTATTTTTAATTGCTTGAGAATAATATTTTACTCGCGATATATAGAAAATATTTATTTGTATATGTAAATGTTACGCGACGAAAATCAAAGTACAAAACTCTGAACGAAACTTGTCTCCGAAGAAAAAGCTTTAAGAAGGCCTGTTTTAATGTTGTTCACCTATTCACCTATATTCGTATCAACATTTTCAGATAATTTCGGTTGTGGAGAATATAAAAAAATTAATTTCATTATTCCTTAATGACAATGTCGTCCTGACATTACTGACATTATATGTATTAGACTAAATAAAAATTTTACCTGACATAATTTCGTTTTTTAATCCTGACCATATTGTTGTATTGAATTGAATTTTTTGACGAATATTTATTTTATGACCATTGCTTTGTCTGGCAGTGAGATTTATGTAGCAGCATCCAACACGATTATAGAGAGTCTAAAAATAAATCATAAAAAAAATCAAATCCATACTATAATCTTTCATCTATAAAATCTTTAACAATCGACTTACAAGGGTTGGCCAAATGAGTGTAATTATAGTTGATTTTCCAGGTGCAAGTTGTTCGTAGGGGCCACCAACCATTCTGGAAATCTTAATATAATAAATAATTAGATCATTTTCAAAGAATATAAAATTTTGGCGAACACCAATTAACCAAAAATATATAAATTAATTGGAAGCAGCTGCCCTCACTGCCACACTTTAAACGTCTGAATTAAATAGAAAATACATCAGACATGTATCATTTGAATTGAATATTTAATCCATAAGATGTTTTTGAATGACGTAAAATTAATTAATGTGCAATAAAAACCTTGCAATTTGTATCGCCTGTTACCATTTGGATGCAACATTTATCTGATTTAATATTATAAGATAAGGTCTCCCTTGGCCACTCCTTTGATAGAAGATTTTCAATTGAAATGTCTACATTTATGTGTGAATAAATAAATATGATAATAAACTAACTCATAAGGTATAGTAATTATATATGTATGTATGATATATGTACTAACCAAAGTAAAGTCCAATGTCTTCATTTCGGACAGGACGCATCTCAATTTCTTTAATTACTAATGGGCCATCGAGTTCGACTTGAAGAAGGCTTGCTGTATTAATTAGTGTAAATACTAATAAAAAATTAAAAATTGAAGTTTTCATTTATTGACGTTTTTAAATATGTAGATATTGTGGCGCTTACTTTTTTTTTGTCAATTTATATAATATTGACGTATTAATTCCTACAGTAAAATTTCCTTCAGTTGTTCCTTCTGTTTCCTGGAATATTAGGAAATTGGAAAAATAACTAAAATGATTTTAAAATGATCGCCACAATCATCACCGCTAAAGCCTTTTGCATAATGTTAAGATTTGTTACATATAACCAAAATCCAACCAAAGAACCAATATTTAAAGACCATAAATAATTTTACGGCTGCTTCAAATGTTTAAAAAAGGCTCTCATGGGAATTTGTGGAATGTGATCAAATCGCGTCATTTGCATCATGGGTGATACTATATATACAGAGTGCATGCAATTCATTGGTCATGTACTGTTGCCCAATTCTATATATAAAAGTTCATAGACTAAAAAATCTCAGACAATTCATACACAAATCTTTCTATATTCCAATCGAATTTTAATGAATGTTTTACAAAAACCTAATTTTTTTTTGTTGATTTAGATTAAATCATAGTTCTAGAACAAAAAAAAAATTCCGGAAACTTTTTACGACTGATAATCATATATTTTTCACATATTATCAGAAGTGAGTTACATATTGTAAAACACAGTAGAAAACGTATAAAGTAAAATTATACATACCTATATGTATAAGTATAATGTATTAAATTTTGATTAATAATCCTTTTAAATGATTATTTTGATTGTTTTCCTGTCGGAATAATTAAACAATATAATATGGAGGTATGCGAAAATGTCATGGTGTATAACTCGAAAAATATCTACATTTTTTTTAACTAGCTATTAAAGACAACAATCATAGAATTGAAGATCAAAATAAGATTCATAATTTAAAGAGCAATTATGTTTTAAATGAAGAGGAACACACAATTCTTGATCAAAATTTCCAATATTTAATTATTTAATTGCTCTATTCAAAACTTAAAAAAAAAAAAAAATAGAACAACACATCCAAGAAATTATACACCAGTTTGCCGTCATCTGGCTCTGGCCTGTCATTTGATGATTTATATCATTTCCCACAGTAAATCACACATAATGTATGATAATTACTAAAACTATTTCAGTAAAATTATTAATTTAAATTGGTTTATCAAAAAAGATCTCCGCTTCTAACGTATGGTACACATATAAATATATATATTCGCGTTTATCCAACATGGATAGTATGTTGTATAAGGGACGACCGCGACCGGCGCTCATTTATCTTAAGTGGCTCAATTAAGTGTAAACAACACACTCCATAGCATTGTTATTATGCATATAATATATATACATATATACATACAATATTTTCTTTATTGTTAGCATTTTGTAATTTGTATATATAATAATAATATCTTCGCGCAAATAAAAGTTAATTTTTTAAAAATACATTACTTAGTTGTGAAATAACTTCGTCAAACATTGTAATGGAGTCCATATTTATGTTGTCAGGTGTCAAAAGATTTGATATATGCTAAAATGTCAATTTTTTTCTTAAATATCTAGAATGTACTCAAATGTACAGTAACTATACCTACTTAATGTCCATATGTACCTGCCTACAATTAATTTAAATATTTACTTAAAAAAAGATGAATTCTAACGACACTTTTTAAAAAAATTTATGGATAATTTAATGACATTTCATTTCCTGTTGGTCGTATTTAGAATCGTTCACCTTTGACTATGTTTATTAAAATTATCGCAGAAAGAACGCACCATTTCTTGGGGAATTTCATCCTAAATTTTTTATAGGCGATGTCGAAATCGGCCAATTGTCATGTTTTTAAAATTAACCTTAGACATCATCCCATTACAGTATAATCCAGGGTGTTAAGGTCTCAGCGTAGAAAATGACCACAAAAAATCCTTATGAGCCGTAATCCTTTTAAAGGCAATGATATATATAGTACAAATACACACGTCCCTAAAAAGTGGCTTGGCATAAAAGGACACAAAATATGATTCAGGTAGTGCTGTTGAATCATTTAGACAGCTTTGTCATAGTTTAGAAATTAATTCATGTTTAGCCTCGATGATCGATCAACAAATGACTTGTACTCAAATTTTTTACAGTAACTAATTATAAGAATAAGAGAATAAGCTAAATAAGTATTTATAAATTCGCTGATAGAAGTTCCTGCGCCATAAAAAGTATATTTAATAATAATTAATAAATTTTACCGTCAATTAATTTATTTTGGACATTGTGTCCATCACCTACATATGTATGTATAATATTCGTACTTTAAAGAAAGTTTGCAAGACGAATGTTTCACTATGGTTTGGAGTAAGAAATCTATTCGAAATATTATTTATTATTAAAATTTGGGCACAATTGCCTCTCATCTTTTCCAAATTACACCTCTGGTATAAAAGGGTCAACTCTATGTACAATTGTACAATGTACATGAACCACTTCTTGTAATTTTTAAAATTAATATGCACTTTGTGCACTAATCTAAACACATTATGCATATTAATAAATATATTAAAATTGGTTGTTACATATTTATTATGAAATTATGAAACATTATTACATTTTACATGCAACCAGCCACTTTTTCTTACGATATTATGCCAGTATATGTAATGTATGTACATTGTACATATATGTAAGTACTTTATATATGAATTTCTTATCGCATTTAATTCTGTAGTAGCTGGTAGGTAGAACCAATTCGTCTTGGGCGACAAAAAACAATTAATTTCTCGCTGTTATTTCGATTTTAAATGTGTTACAATGAATTTACATACGTGTAATTAAAATAAAAATTGTTTTTAAATAGAATTAAATTAATCACAATTAAAAAATGTTTATAATTAACATTGACTTTTGGCAGATGCAAATTTTAAGAAACACGATCCAGAAAAGGCGTAAATATTTTGTAATTTTTATTAAACGGTATCTACATATTAAAAAGTTTTAAATTTTGGCGTATTCAGGTATTTTGGTTTTTTTTGTAGAAATCTGAAGATGTGTATTGCGAAAAATGCACACAATGAATGAATAAAGATTTTTCACAAAAAAAAAAAAAAAATATTGTCGTTTAGGTGTCACATATTGTAACTTTTGAACTGTAATATTTAGAAAAAAAACATTAATAAGTAAAAAATTGTAGATTATTAAATTTTCTTTTAAATGGTGTATCGTGTATCATTTGCTTATGTTAAAGTGCTATTTATAAGAAATGTTCCATTTTTGCATTACTTTATTTTCAAGAAAAATATTTCATATAATAATAATAGATTTTTGCAAGTGCGGTTCTTTTTTAGAATCTAATGAATTGTGAGTGATACATATCGTTGTAAAAAAATTCTCTTGATTCACAAAAGAATTCCATCTCACCCACTGGCTAAAATATCAAAATTATCAAAATTTAAAATTTTTGTTTGGCTTTAAAGAAATAGTAATATTAAAATAATTTTTTTAGTTAGTTTTTTTTAATATCCTTTGCAATCATATTTCTTTATTAAAACAAAATTATGTAATCTGTAATAGGAATCAATTTACTACAATTTACAATTTAATACCTAATTTATAATATATAAAAAAATTAATAAAGTTGTTGCCAATTAAATTTTATTTGCATTTTACATATTTATAAAGCATATTTTTATAGTAATAGCGTTTTTTTATTTAAACGTCATGTTTATAAAGTCATGGGTGTGTAATATTCCTCGTTTTTTGTTCATTTACATTATTATAGAAATGCATGTTTGACTTGAAATACAAGTTGAAATATCATTAATGTATCTTACTTACATACATACATATATGTATTGTATATAAATATTAATCCAATTGTCATATAAAAATGGAATGGTTTAAAGGTTGTAAAAATAAATAAAAACAAAAAAACAAGAACACAATAAAAATTCTGCTTACATTAGGAAAAATGCAATTAAAAGTAAAATGATAAAATAAAAGATAAAAATGATTGCTCAGTCATATAGAGTTGTAATAAATCACGTGTATCTGACAACAATAAATAACAATTATGTTGAAAGGTTGGTAATTATTTTATATCCGTGAGTACTTGTTGGTTGAGTACTTTATATATAATATATATTATTAACCGATTTAGCGACCATAATGAATAAATGTAAGATCACAGTGCAAAGGACTACTACTCATCACTATTTAAATATCTTAATAATTATTTGTAATTAATTTAGAAAAGATTACACACAGGTAGTGATGGAAATTTACCTTTCATAAACTATCAAATAAAAAAATATTTTGCTGACACGTTGATCGTTAGCGTAAAACATTTCCATAAAAAATATCATGCCAGTTAAAGGTTTTTTAAAAATCGGGCGCTTGGAACTTAGTTTTGAAATTATATACATGGCTAATTAAGCTGAGAAATGTACAAATCCAACGATGTATAATATCTGGGTGTATTTCGTCATTTAGTATCTATTTAGAATTTTTTTTTAGTCGTTTTAAGACGTTTTATTGTAATTGTATGAAGATATCTCCAATTCTATATACAAATCGTTTGATATCTCCACAAATTAATTGAAAACGAAATTCGTCGAATTCAGAAAAAGTTTGTAATCTCCCATACTGCTAGGCCAATTGTGATCATCGATCGTTAGTGATCGTTAATTACTTTGATTTAATGGAAGTACGAGTATTTTCCAAAAGGTGTTAGAAATAAATGTTCAAATGTTGTTGTAAAGTCAAATTCAGTCTATTCACGAATGTTTGAGTGATTAACAATAATAATTATAGGTGTAGGTGTACATAATAAATTTTCGAATAACTTAACTATTTTAATACAAAATATTAATAATGATTTACAAAAATTCTTCTATAGCTATGCTATATTTAGGTATCGGTATAATTAAATAATCTTAAATTTTCAATTTATAAAAAGAAATTTTTTGGAAACAATAAAAATATTCCATAATTTGATTAACGTATTTTTGTGTTCTTAACTTTTTCTAACGATCATATCTTTGATCGTTATTTAGATATGTAGCGTAGGTATATATTTCATTTACCTCTTACCTCATAATTTTTAACGAGATCGCGAACCTCATTTCTTAGCCAAAGTCAAAATCGTCCATTCCCAGCTGCCGTTTTAACACAATTACCCACCAAATAACTCAACATAATTACCCATAAAACATGTCATTAAAATTATCCATCAAACGCTTTGGCGATCAATTTCATGAAAAAGAAAAAGTTATCACCTTAAGACATCGATTTCAACAGTTGGCAAACAATAAAGGCAATTTAGAGATGATACCTAGATATGGTGTATACAAACCGGCAAAAAGCCAAGTTTCGAGTATGTACTTCCATATAAAGTAGGTATGTAGGTTCATTTGGTGTGTGAGCACACGCACCTTAAATAAATGGAAAATGAATTAAAACGTCATATCAACTTTATTAATCGATCATCATAAATCAATTGAATTGTGCCTTTTTTATTTATGAATTATCTTTATGTGTATGTGGTGTAAATATATATAGAAGAAAAGAATGTTTGCAAGGCGATTGCAACATAAGGATTATTGTAACGAATTTAATGCATTTGGGTACATACATATTTTATTTAAGTTGTGTACGTGCGGATTTTCGACAATAATAATTTATTTTCATATTAAATGTACGTACAGTGCAGCTTTAAGTTAATTTCTCTAAATTACACATTTAAGAAGAATATTAAAAAATAAAAATAGCTACCTACACCTACCTACATATAAATACATACATACATTACATATGTAGTAGGTTATGTTAGTTTAACTATATATGCAATTATGTATCTTATTATTGCATGATTATTAAAATTTAGGGGCGTTTTTAGTGAATTTTTCGTTTAAATGTCGGCCATTATAAATATTTAAATTTTGCTATCGGACTATAAAATTAAGGGCCATTAAAGATTTTAGTTTGGAGAAGGTAAAATACTAAAATATATTTAATAAAATAGTATATATACTAGGAGTAGAGCGGTTTGTTTAATTACTTATTTTGATTATTCCAATTTTGTGGGACTTTTTCTGTTATTATTAGGATGCCAATAAATTACTTATAACTTTTCTTAACTTGTCCAAAATAAATTTAACGCAACTAATTTTTGTAATTTTCCTTTTTTAAATTTTATGTAAACAAATGTCTGACTTATAAAAGAAAAATCAGATTTTCATTTCCAAACTTAGACGATATACAAAATTTTAAGGAAAATTAACAAATCTAAAACATTTACAAATAGCAGTTTTGTTTTTTAAATATTGTAATTTTTTTATAGGTAATATTAAAAACATCGGCTATTATCCCTTCTATGAAGTGGTTTTTTTTAATTTAATATTTTTTTTAGAAAATTTTTATTTCAAATTCAGATTAAATTAATTACTCGTAGTTACTTATTTGTACTTATGTTGTTTGTTATGTTTGTTTTTCATTATTTTTAATAATTCTTACTCTTTATTGGTTTACTTTATATAATATATTAAGCATTATTTACTTTAATACGTTCATTTAATGAACGTTTATAGAATAATTTTATGACTGCGCTTCAAAAAAAAAACTATAGAAGATATGTATGTAGGTAGGTATGTATTAACATTTTACGTGAATAAACATAAAACAAGCGCAAATTGTTTATTATACGCGTCTATATATGAAGTAACCGTAAATCATTTTTTTATGCTCACTTTGGCAGAATTTATGTCTTTATTATGTTGCAAAAGGCAAATGAATTTTTTTTTTTATAAAAATGCTAAAAGAAAAAATAAGCTAGAGATATGGGTGCAGTGTATTAAAAAAAAAATTATGTGAAATATTTTAAAAGACAATGGTGCGTTGATAATTTATAATAGGAAAATATAAGACAAGAAAACCAAGGTTTTATTTAAAATATGGTTTTAAAATGTTATGCTAAGGGAATTTTAAATTTACAACTTTTAATTAAAAAGTTGTTTATTGCCATATTATAATTAATAGAGCGGTATCCTACACAATAAAAAGTAAGAGCAGCATTTTATACAGAAATTTATTAATAAGTTTAGATTTAATTTCATTCTATATTACAATTACAAATGTATTTAATAATCTCTAGAAGTGAATTTAATTCAATTTATTGACAGTGATCAGTGACTATAGGTATAAAAAAAATCTATAATAGGCTGAGAATCTCAGATGAATTTTTGAAAAAAAGTGAATTTTACACACTTACTTCAAAGCTAATTAAATTCCTTTAAGATTACAGCTGTGTTCATAAAAATAGAAGTTTTGCATATTTTATATGAAAAAGTCGAAAAATGTAAATTTCTCCTATTTGATATGGAAGACATAGCTAGCTAGAATCGATGATTGTATAAAAAATAGTTGATTGGAGGATGGATGGATAACCGACAAATAATTTTCATATACAGTTTTTAAAGATAAATATTTGTACATAATTAAATGAAAATGTTTTCATTTCGAATAGCTGGAAACTTTTGCACTTAAAGGTTTTCGAATGCAATTTTAAAAAAATAGAGTTCTAACATAAAATGCACCTACCTACCTATGCACATACATACATATATTGAATATTATAAATAACAAATTAATTTATCAACATTGATTTATAAGAGAGATGTCAATACAAGAACACTGATGGTTACTAATCATCAATCAATCAGTGTGCTAAATACAATTTTCACCCATTCAACCTATTGAAAAAAAATATAAATAATAAATTTGAAATATTCATTATATTGCAAATTGAATAAAAATAAATGCATTGTAGATAGATAGTGTATACACGCTACATTGATATGCCTTTCATAGGTTCCTCAATCTATATTTAAAATTCAAATTAAGTATACGTTTAGTATATATAATGTAGATACCCACCTATTGCCTATATTTTAGATATGTGATTCATTTTGATCATGATTTATAACCATAATAATTGATTTTCATTTAGGCTACCATTTAGCTAACCAGAAACTAGTAGAAAAAATTAGTAATTTTAATTTTTCATAATTTTCGTAACTCCCTCTTCGCATACAAAATGATTGTTTTTAGAGAAATTAAATTTTTTAAACCATAGGGTTTTCGATAATTGGCCATATATTTTTTTCACAAAAATTCAATAATATTTATAAATACGGACGTTTCTCGTGTAACGCGGAGGTTAGATTGCACAAAAATACCGCGCTATACAAATCGCGTTATGCGAGACAAGGAACCCATAGAAAAAGTAGGGTTACGTTTCAAATCTAATAAAAATTGTAATTTTTCAATTATATAAAAAAAAACTTCATTTCAAAAAAATTCAACTGCGAATACATATTTTATCAAATATTTTAAGTCAATAATCAAATTTTTGAAAATTTCAATACCGCATTATTCGAAACTACAACCGTGTTGTACAAGGAACGTCTGCAATTACAAAATCGCGTTGTAACGAAATCGCGTTAAACGAGGAACTTCTGTAATTTATACTGATGGTGACCCTGTTGCTGTGTGCATTTATAAGCGCAGCGCACACATAAGCAATCGAAAAAGCTTTTCGGTAAACACGCCTTTCCTCTGCAGACTGTATAATGTATATGAATTGTATTATGAAAAACACAATCGACAGCAGTAGAATGGGGGATTAGTTTTTGTATCCACGCCCAACAGATGAATATGCATTAAAACGCAATGGCTTCTGGTGTTTTTTGTAAGTTTTTTTTTTTTTAAAGTTTTTAGAATTGGAATCTTTTGTTGTTTTACAATTATCTGGCAACGAAAAAACTTATTATTACAGATTAGATATATAGATATAAGCAACTACACTACTAAGTTGTTCCATTTAAAAATTAATTTTGTCACAGTTTGCTATTAAAAGGAAATCATTTATTAAGCATTATACTAATTTCTTATCAGTTATATTAGAATCTGTAGGATAGAGAAAAAAAACCAGAGATAAAGTTGACAAAATGTTCTTAAACATAATTCGCAAAAGTTATTTTTAAGCGTATTTTACCTCTTGACCTTTCTAAATTAGTGATATTTTTGTAATTTTCTCTTTCGGAAAATCTTGGATGTGTACTGTGTAGGTCTCTAAATTGTTAATTTTGATTAAAACATCTTTTATCTTAGTTAAGATCTGCACGTCCGAGATTTTCCGAAAGAGAAAATTTAAATTACAAAAATATCAATAATTTAATGAGGTGATTAATGAAAATGGATTTTAGGTGCAAAACTGTTAATCATTTTCAAATTTACCACAAAAGTGTCAAATAAATTTTGTTATATGTAGAGCATTTAAAATACATCATGACGGACAATTAAATATAAATATATGCAAATATCCTAGTGATACTAAAAAGAGGAGATTTAGCATATCTTTGATGCAATATGTTTTGACGTCATTAGACCTGCTTCTACAAAGTGAGTGGTTCTTACGCTTCTGTAGTAACGGTGCATCAAATTTAGGAAACAATATTGGGTCGAATGCATGCTATTTTTTTATCCCAAAATAGATCGTTGCAAAATTTAAATTATTTAATTTTCATTTCATTTTTTTTAAATAGAAAAATTTCAATTTTCGTATTTAGTTGAAATTAGAATTTGGACAATTTAATGAATCTACCTCTACTAACAAAAAAACCAAAATTGTATTTTTTTGACAATACTGACAATATTTCGGACGTTTTTTTCCCCTTTTTTCTTAGGCTGTACAATAAAATGTTATTTGTATAATAATCTGTTTTATGAATTGAATTAAATAATTGTTGAATTACTCACTTACTTTTTAAATAATTGTATAAATTGGTGTACACCAGACATAAACTTTGTATTATTTTTTTAATTCACAACGTATCCATATATGGCAACATAGAAAATTTCATTCCTTCTGACCAGATTTCAATTAAATCCTATTTCATTTTAGAGGTAGGACCAATAAAGAATAGGTTTTCATAGATTTTTTAGTTGATTTACGGTAAAAAGATATTTTTCCGTGTATATGTAGATACATATATATATATGGATTTCAGCAGCAACATAATTTTAGAATTTTTTCACTAAAAAAGTCTATTAATATTAATAATTTTCTAATATTTTTTACGTGTCATGTACAACAATGTGGTTACAATGTAACCAGACAATTTGCTTTTGAACTCATCCAGACATAACAATTCTATAATCGGTAGCTGGTCATGCATCAAACATAAATATGTATATATTAGTTGTTATATGTATGCTGGTCTAAGTTTTAAGTAACTATTGTCTTATGACATTGTTTTTTTCTTTTGTGATGCAGTTAAAGAAAACATGTGCGCAAGGTTATTATTTTACCTACTTTGTACTTTCTGACTTCCGATTGCAAGTAATTATTAAATATATATATATATTTAAATTTATTTAAACAGGGCGGTTGAAAAGTCGGTAGCTATGGATGTAAAAAATTATAGCTCGTTGGGTAGATATTATAATGGAATGATTAAAGTTTAATAATTTGCAATTTATTTGGAGGAATTGTGGCATCGCGCAGTCGCAACGAGAATTTCCAATCTTCCATATATGTATATACTTGTTCTAGCAGGATGGTGATTCCAAGATTCTAATATGTTGCGATAGTAGTTGATATGCCATCAGGCAAAATGGCCGACCGAGAATAGCGAGTTTCAAATAAGAACAAAAAAGAAATTTTCTCACTATGAATCAATTGTATTGATCGAGTATCATCATGAAGTGACACACATTTTTTTAATATGGGAAAGTTTTAATACAATTTCTTCAACATGACAGATGATGCTACAACATCAACTCGAAAACTATTTACTCAATTGTTTGGCGTCGTGGAATAATATTTAAACTTTAATTATTCCAGTCTTAATATCTGCACGAAAATAATCGTGATCTATGATTTTTTTCCAATCAATAACCGACTTTCCTGCCACCCTGTTGTACATATGTATGTGGGTATATACATATACATATCTACAATAATTGTATGTATGTAGGATTGTAGGTATTTTACAAATATATAAATTCCACGAAGTATTATAATGTACCTCTACTATATACAGTCCGTACAATTTTTTTATTTTTTTTTTTCCAACGGCACAGTTTAAATCTTCACTATGTTCTTGAACTCACAGACGTCAACTTGATGGGAAAATTGGTGCGTTTGATTATTCAAGGCTCTCTCAGACTTGGACGGGATGTAATTTTGTTTAAAGATTTTTTTTTGCTTTTGCTTCGGTAATAGGTAATTTATTGACGTTTTTGTGATGTGGGTATAGAAATTGTTAAATTTTTAAATTGTTTTACATACAAATTATTGGTTGACGTTGTTGATACCACAATTTAAAAAATATGATAATTACTCGGTTCGATTTTTTTTTTCTTTTTAAATTTTAATAATTATATAAAATCGTTATTGGTTGGCGGTTGTTTTCAAAAGATATTTTTTGTTCTAAAATGTAATTGGCATAATTTTAAGTTTGAAGAAAATATTAACGATTTCTTATATTGGTGGATTTTTTTTATTATAATATGTATTTAGTTTTATATAATTGATATTTTTCACCGGTGTAGGTATAATTTATGCAGTTTTCGTTTTTATATTATGTATCTATATACATATTGGTATAATTTCATAATTTTATATAGGTAGATAAATTGTAACATCTACAACACCATCGTATATAGAATTCTTTAAAAACATTTCAAGCACGCAACGCAACTGTCACTAATATTATAATCAAAAATATACATACGTATTTATACATATATGTAGGTTTTTTACCTATATTTAAATGTTTTACAAAAACAATTTTCTTAATTAAGCAAAGTAAACAAATATTTGAAACATTTCAGATTATTTATTTTACGTGTACTAAAACTGTCAAGTTACACGATACACGATTTCTGAGAATGTTAATTTTAATCATTAAATTAAAACTAAAGTATAAAATGTTTCTAAATTAGTTTTTAATTTATAATTAATTTTTTTTATTTTTACTTCTAATTCTTCACATACATAGTAAAGAGAGGGAGTGTACTGCAACACTTTTTACTGCATTGCACCTTACATTCCCCTAAATTGGCTACTATACATTCAAAAAATTCATTATTATTTTGAATTCAGTATGAAAAGATATATGAGACAGCGAGCTTTTTCTAGAACATTAACAGTGTAATCTAAAACCAATGTTCAATAGAAACGACTATACATCCATATAATACCTTTATTACTTCTATTTCTTGTAATAAAACAAGACGAACATATCGTTGAGAATATATTGGTTAATATATCATAAAGTCGTAGAAGATTTTCATTAGTCATGTCAGTTTTTGTTGTGGGTTTTCCACAACTTAAACAAGTTATAATGTTATATTTTGGGACTTAACAGATGAAAAAGAGGTTTTCGATTGATATACAAATTGAATCTGATCTGGATATATATTATGTAAGAATAACGATTATCGACTTAACAATTAATTTGATGTTATTGCACATTTTTAGGGACAACAAAGAATTGACAACTTTTTTTAACTAGTCAAAATGTTGAATAGGTCCTTCTTACGCTATAAAAAGAAGCAAAAAATGAAAAATTCATTTTTTAGTTATGAAAGTTAATTAAATAGAGTATAACTGATATTAGGATTTAACTATGTATGGCAAGGAACTTGTAAAATTAAGTTTAAAATTTAAAATGTGATAATTTAATTTTTTTTAAACATAAACTTTAATACATATACCTAGACCTAAATACATACATATGTATATATATACATATTAAAAATTAATAATAATAATTTTAAACTTAATTTTTAAAACAAAATAGGTTTTAATATAAATGAAAAATTACACCATACATTTTTGACAATTAAACAATTTTGATTTTCTTTATAATTAATTATGTCACAATTAAAGACACCTAGAATTCAACATATATGTAGGTGTATGTTATATGTGAAATATCAAATCTGACTGATTGATTGATTGATTGCAAATTTTGACACATCAAAATGTGCTTTCCTGTATATACATATGTAGGTGAAGTTACACATTTAATTTGTTGCCGCACGCAATAACATCCATGTACTTATGTATATGAATATATGAATACTATATGATACATGTACTTACAGAACAAACAGTTTTTTAACTGTCGCAGAGAAACCTTATGTAATATTTATAGACCAAGAAAGAAAACATATCCTGTAACTATGGCTATGGAAATCAACATACGTTAAATTTTAGTAAAAATATGATAAATTAAATTTTTATTAATTTAATTCTCTTTTATAACTTCATAACTAATAAATTCTTATATATGTAAAATATGATTAAAAGGAATCAACAAAATATGAATTTGACGATATGAACATTATTAGCAAACGCACCTGATAGGGATTCCTATTTGCTGGACTAAATAGATAGAATAAAAAAAAGATACAAAAAAGACAAATATTGAACGACCCAAGAAGATGACTGGCAAATTGCAAAATAAATAATATTAACTCGTTAAAATTACTAACAGTTGGGTCAAAGCACGTGTCACATGAGAAATACACGTGCCGGACACATTTAATATCGATTTTAAATGGTTTTGTTGATATTTTGAATTGTCAAAATATGTCCATGTCCATCTGTTTGTTTAAGTAATTATTTTGTTCATGTAGGTACGGAAAAATTAATGAACTTGAACGGATGGATTTTAGGTAGCATAAATACGAGTATACATATGTACATCGGCGATACATCGGTCTGAGAAGAATGGCCTTTCAATATTTTAAGGGAATTAAATTCCTGCATAATCCTTTTTGGTTATTAATATATTTCATTAATGCTCGTTTTTGCAAGGTGCCACCTTAATGTACTTATATTACGTTAAATCGATTACGAATATTTTCTTCAACAATTTAATCGATATAAACACCTGTGTTCGTTTAAGTTAATTACATTCACCAGTATTATTGTGATCTTCTCATTCCAATCTAATTAAAGTCAACTTAAGTAAAAATTTTAATTGGTTTATTTATTAAACCAATATTTTTGTAAAAGATATAAATGATTTTAAATTTTTAAAATAGTTATGGTAACAATGAGAAAATATTATTGGAGGTATATTGAAACAAACTAATTTAGAAGTTTCTAGTTTGTAGAGTTTTGAACAGGATTTGAGAAAGTTAAAGTTTTTGTTGTAATTTAAATTATATAGTTTTTTTTTTCAAAAAGATTCCAATACCTACGTAATAAATAAAAGTTATTTATATGTAATTTGAGAAAATCTATTCTTCACCAATAGGTATATAATCTTCCTTCAAATAAGTACTCAAATATAAAAAAATTATAGAAATTAATTTGAATGATTTTGAATAATATTGGTATACATAGATTTTCTTCTAAATGTTTAAGAACTCAGCCATTCGTTGACCAACTTTTTTATTCGCAATTTAACAGCAAGCATTTCCTCAGTGTCTTCGCCATATTCGCCAATTGAATAAAGATCTTGGCAATGCGCAGAAGCTACAATAAAAAGAAAATCAATAAAATATGTCTTAACTAATTTTTCAGTAAAAAAAATTCTTACTCGAAATAACGACAACTGGAGATTTCTCACTGAAATCGTTTTGAACACCCATAGTTCGCCAAGGGTCAATTTTACCATGAGTAAATAAAACATTACTTACAGATGGCTCAAAACCACCATAGATTGTATTCTTTCGGTTAATGTTTTCCGTTAAAGTTTCTCGGTCAATTCTAATAATTGTAAACAAAAATAATTCAAAAGATCAAAATAGTATACAATGATTCTTGAACTTACTGATCGCTACCGTAGACATCTTTACACCTTTTCAAATTATAGTCTACCGGAAAACTAGATCCGAACGGTTGATAGGCAGAATCGGAACTTTGGAACCAACCATATTCGGTACATGTTTGATAGAACCATTGTCTGGACGATTCTGTTGCAGATGCACCCCATGCTGTTGTTTGATAGTATCTTACAGATGACTCATAATCTACCTCAAAGCAATCATCATCGTCATCTTCATCTATGTATCTGTTAATATACCATCTAGCATATTCTTCTAAATCTGTTGAGTTTGGGGAAGTGTTCATAAGTATTTTTTTGCATTCACCCTCAATATCACCAGGCCTTCACCAAAAAGAAATTTACTAATTTAGTTAAGTTTTTCTTTAGATTTTATAATAAATACCAGTGATATTGCACTGTTCCGGATAGAGCACCGCCCAGCGAAGAAAATGCCCTCCACGTATTTACTTGTTTCCCATCAAATGAATCACAAAATCTAAACACTCTTCTAAGTGTATTAAGATCACCGGCGGCAAGTAATTTTTCAGCCTCATTAAAAGCATTTTCTATTCGTCGATAGCATTGTTCGCCACCTACATGACGAACGGAAGCACCAACCACTTCCTTATACTCAAACATGTTAGCCTTAGCAAAAAGCGGTGCACTGGAAGCCCATGCTCCAACAGCAAGATGTGGATATTTTTGCCGGAACCATGCCACCATTGTTGCAGCATATGAAGCTCCAATAAGAATGACTTTCGATTGTTCACGGCCAGGTTCTTTCTTTAAGTGAACAATAAAATGAGCTAAGTCGGCTAGTGCTTGTTCAATAGTTAGAAATCTCAAATTAGTGGTGGATGCATCTCTATAAATATATATTTAGTAAAATCATTTTTGTTTCTTGATGTAATTATAAATAAAAAATGAGCTACGGTGTAGGATAACTTAGTCCATAGTAACGATGTTCAGTGTAAAACATTTGCCCATTTAGTTCTTTGGCCATATCGTACATATGACCTCCACGTATCCATCCTGATGATATCGACCATTCTCCTCCAACGTAAATAAAGATTGGTCCACCTGGCTTAAAGAATTCATCATTTCTGTAGTATCTCTGTATAAGAAAATCAAAAATTATTGTTCAATCCCTACAGTCAAATGTAGAGCCGTTACCATTTTATATGTCTGCTGGTTCTGTACATCAAAATTGTCAACACGCTGATCAATATATTCAAGTAGGACAGATCGCGAAGTGCTCTGTTGTTTAGGTACAGGTGGTTCTCTAAAATCACTGAACTCTGGCAGAAATATTCGTTTGCCATCGATTATAGACAAGAATACTACTGCCACTACAGCAGTCTTAATGCTTTTTAAGATCATTCTATAAATGTAGAAAATTTCAAAATGAGTGGAAAAACAGACAACTTATTATACAAAAATTAAAGAATTGGCTATGTAGTGGGAGTAGAGTAGAATGTCATTATATTACTACGTTCATATTATATAAAGATTTGTATTGTATGCTAACATGGAAACAGGCTCTTATTTAGTAAGTAAAATTCTATCAATCTTCCATCATATCTTCAAATCACATAATACCTAAATACTTTCAATTAACAGTGCACCAGTGCACAAAAAGGATATCGACGAATGAATATACGACGGTCTTTAGTTTCGGTTCTGGATATTCATAACTAGACAGAGAAAAAGGACCAAATTACTATCGATTCACTCATAAAAATTACCTGATTTTAAAGCGTAGTCCAGATACGTTCAACTAGGCGAATTAACTGACTTTATTATCATCGAAATTGTATAAGTATAGTTTGGCAATAATAAGAGCATAATAAATTTTACGACAAGAGATAAATAGACTTATATCTTAAACCGTTGTTATTACGATATTTCTTAAGAGATAACATATTCCAATAAAATACACTCTAAATCGAAAACATTATAAATGCCATACTATAATTGTTTGTTATAATCTTAATTTTATTGTTAAATAAGAAGGGGAAAACTTAAAATAGAAATATATACTGGTTGTAGCTCCGTGTGTATTTATATCTTCGCATTAAATACCGTCTGCTATTACTATGTTTTGTTGAGAAAATATACTAAGGAGAACTAGAAATTGTATCTTTAGGTACCTATTTACTATTAATTACTATTATATTCTGAAAACTCATGAAACCCTCTTAAAAATCCATCCAAAATTTAACTAACTTATCAAAATTGACCCAGAGCTTTCAAAAGTTATGATTTTTTTAAATTTATACTACATGGCAATTTTAAAAACTATACTTCTTACTAATTCGGAACATCAACAATTTAAAAAATAAAAATTGTTTTTTTACCAAAACTAAGGACATGTAAAGTTTCATGGAGTAATAAAATGATGAGCTCAAAAGTTAATTGATTTTAATAATTTTTCAACTTATATGCAACAATAGTTTTATAGATACTTTTTTGGCTTAATGTAAATGACCATTTTTTATTTGTTTTAAATCTTTATTCATTATTGATCATTTTTTTTTTGTACATTTTAAGATTGTTTTAACCATTCTACTATTAGTTTGTTTGTCCTTAATTTAACTGCAACAGTTTCCTCTGTATCATAAGGGCTGATTGAATACAAATCCGGGCAATGTGAAGCGGCTGAATTTAAATAGGAAATGGTAATTTTTTAAATATTGAAAATGTAGTAGTAACATCTCAAAAATTACTTGAAATAACATCCACTGGTGATTCTGCATTTAGATCAGTTTGGACACCCATTGTTCTCCATGGATCAATTTTACCATGAGTAAAGTGAACATTTTTTACAGCAGGATTATATCCACCGTAAATAGTATTTTTCCGATTTATAAAATAGTTAATTGTTTCACTATTGAATCTAAATTAAAAGCTAAATTCGTTTTAATTATCCAATAGAAATTATTAACAAAAAACTTACAAATCTGCATCATAAAAGTCAGCACATTTTTGATAATCGAATCTCACTGGAAAACTTGAGCCAAATGGTTGATAAGGTGAATTTGAACTTTGAAAATAGCCAAACTCTGTACATGTTTGATATGTCCATTGTCTGTCTTCATATTTTGTTGATCCAACTCCCCACTGTATATTAGAGTAGTATCTAATAAGTGATTGATAATCGACTTCATTGCAGTAACCATTATCGCTACCTACGATAAATCGAGCATATTCTCTCAAATCAGTTGAATTACCCGATAGTAAATCGTTACATTCTTCCTCTAATAAACCGGGTCTAAAATATTACAATTAATTTCGTCAGTACAAGACATAAATTGAAAATATATACGAATTATATTGAACAGTTCCATCAAAAGCGTACCCAATCCAAGCAAAGAAACTCCATAGATCTAATTGTTTACCGTTATCGAAGTTGTCGCACAATCTGAACATATCTCTTATAAACAGATCAAAATAACCGCTGTAAGTAATTTCTTCGGCTTGGAAAAAGGCATTTTCAATTCTAGTGTAACACTCAATGCCACCGAGATGTCGTATAGCAGCTCCGACAATTTCTTTGTATTCAACAAAGTTGGTTTTGGCAAGTAAAGGTGCACTTGAGGCTCTTGCTCCAACAGCAAGATGAGGATATTTTTGACGGAACCACGTAACCATTGTGCCCGCATATGAACATCCAAAAAGAACGACCTTAGAATTCTCTCGACCTGATTCTTTTTTTACTTTCACTATAAAATGCGCCAAATCAGCTAGTGCCTGATCAATTGATAGGAATCTTAAATTGCTTGTGGAAGCATTTCTAAAAAAAAAAATTCAAATACACTTTAGATTTTAAAATTTGAGCTCGTTTTTTACTGTGTTGGAATGCTATTTCCATAGTAACGATGTTCGGTGTAAAACATTTGCCCATTCAGTTCTCTAGCCAAATCAAACATAGCGCCGCCTTGTAACCATCCAGGTGTTATGGTCCATTCGCCCCCAACATCTATAAGTATTGGTCCACCAGGCTTAAAAAATTGATCGTTTCTAAAATATCTCTGTTAACATTAAAAAATTATCTTATTATTGTGAATAATAATTATAGTTTGAAGTTTTATTTGAGACCATTTTAAAAGTGTCCTGATTTTGTGGATCAAAGTTATTCACACGTTGTTCAATGGACTCTAGCACGACTGCCTTCGAACTAATTTTGGCCATAGGTGGTGGTGGTTCTCTTGTTTTAGAATAATCGGCGAACTGCTTAATTTTCTTGGGGATATTTTCAGCGTTTGCCGTTAAATAAATAACAGCAAAAATTGCGACAAATATCATTGGATGTCTCATCGTAATTGTGAAACTAAAAGAGAATAAGAAATCCGTTAAAATAATTTTACAATAAATGAGATAATTTTATTAGTCCTTTGTAAAGAATTCTTTTAGGTATTCGTATTTTAAGTAACAACTAACTATTGAGATTTTAATAACATTTAACATAATCAAAACGAATTATTGTTCATGTTCATGTCCCATTTTCTGCATTGAATCGATCAATAAGTTTCGTTTCTATAAGAACCAACACTTAATTTCCACAAACACACGAAGTTTCGTAACCTATTATATATCTTTTTGAGAATTTTCTCCGGATAGGAGTTATTTGAGCACAAAAAAATGAATTTTTAACCAAATTAATTAATTGATTTCTTCCATATCTGAAATTAATATACATACTAATAATAAAGCAATAAAACTCTTATATCTTAAACTTCAGTGAACATTTTTTTAAAAAAAAATGGAAAATAATCTCTCGGAGAATATTTTTGCTTTCTGAGAATATTCTCGACTCATCTACCACAAATGAGCTATCAAATATAAAATCAAATTGAAATCAAACTAAATATTAATTTTAAAAACATAGCGCTAAGTTCGGTTATCTACAATTATGCAGGTATGTGTGTTGTTAATTGTTTTTCTTTACCTGAACTTCGTAGATGTAGCGACTACCAAATTTATTTCGACACTACAAAATAAATTCGACCGTATTCTATAAGTACCTATCTATACTTCGTATTTTTAGCTATAAATAATCCGATATACCTACTATCAAGTAGATTAGCAATTTTACAAAAAAAAAAAAAAAACCTGAAGATTTTATCGATAGTACTTTCAAATAAGTAGATATGTATAATTAGAATTGTTTATCTTAAGGAAATTATGCAATTTAAAGTCATGTGAGCATGTGACTATGTATTCGACACTGATACGAACAATTAATTATAGGTAAATACCTATTTAGCATATAAATAAGATAACCCACAAATAGGAAATGACAGGAAACATCCTGATAGAGTAGTGATGTTGATGATAGCAAGCACTTACAGTTAGTTTCTTGGTTATTTGGAGGTGTAAATTAAAGGAATGGTCTCTTTGTCTCATACATAGTGTTTCGAGTCAGAATTTGACGATATGGAGAAAAAACTTTACAGGTAGTATAAATAACTTCGTATATCTTGAGTCTCAGGTTTACAGTGAGAATAATGACAGAGACGAAGCAAGAAGAAGAATAATGCTGGGAAACCGAAGTTACCATAGTTTACCGAAGTTTCTAGAAACTTCTTCGGTCAAAAAAACTACATTGAAGTCTCAAATGTAAGTTGTACTGAACACTAATTAGACCAAATTCTACGAACTATATTTGGACCTGTAAGGGACAATGGTAGTTGGCGCAGATGATACAACTTCGAGTTGAAATAACTATATCGAAAACCTGATATAATTAATTTTATCAAAGTCAAGCGACTAAGATAACTTGATCTTATACTGCGGAAAAGAGACGACCGTATTCTAGTAAAACTGTTCAACAACAATGCAGCAAAGGTCTAGATTAAGATGGAAAGATGGTATTACAACCGATTTATGCAAACTCCAAGTATGGGATTGGCGATCGCTGGCGGTAAATAGGTCCCGATGAGGAAATATGTTGAAGGAGGCTCAAAACCCATTTTCGGTTATAGTGCCCGTTAAAGTAAATAGTAAATTTAAAGAAAATAATAAATAGAAGTATTTTATTTACTTTGACACAATTTCTATTTATTATACAAAGTTCAATCTAATATATATAAATTGTTATTTTCCTAACCATTGTTTTACCAATTTTGTTGTTCGTAATTTAACGGCAATCATTTCTTCCGTGTCATCTTCAGTAATCGAGTATAAATCCGGACAATGTGACTCGGCTTAAATTTTAATAAAATATATGTTAATTTAAAAAAAAACCAAACCATACATAATAACATTGAAATATTACTTGAAATAACATCGGCTGGTGAATCGGCATTAAGATCATTTTGAATTCCTAAAGTTCTCCATGGATCAATTTTACCATGAGTAAAGTGCACATTTTTTACAGCAGGATTAAATCCACCATACATAGTATTTTTTCGATTGATAAAATAGTTAATTGTTTCACCATTAAATCTAAATAAAATATCTTTTAGTAAGAGTACGTAGAATATTTTCAAAACATTATATAAAATGGATTTGGGTGGAATTAAAAATCACAGCAGGCGCCCAAGAACGAATTAGCGGGCATTTTTTCAAGTCCTAATTATTATTTGACTAATTTAAAAATGTCAGCTTATTTATACCTATATGTAACAACATTATAGTGAATTTTGAAACTCTCTGTCGAAGAAACTCTTCTATTCTGAGCCTTACCAATTGTTTAACAATACTTACAAATTTGAATCATATAAGTCAGCACATTGTTGATAATCGTATCCTACTGGAAAACTTGAGCCAAACGGTTGATGTGGAGAATTTGAAGTTACATAGAAACCAAATTCTGTACATGTTTGATACAACCATTGTCTCAGTCCACTGTCTGTTGGTTCGCTTCCCCATTGTGTATCTAAGAAGTAATCGATAGATGATTGATAATCGGCTTCGAAGCACCCCTCGAATTCGTCACCAAATAAGAATCTAGCATACTCTTTAAGATCTGTTGAATTGCCTGACATTAGACGATAGCATATAAATTCCATGTCACCGGGACTAAAAAAAAATAATTATAGTTTATCCCCTAAATATTTAGCTATTTTGCCAACGTATGGTGTTGCACAATATAATCTAAAGAGAACGCAATGGCTGTAAAGAAATTCCAAATGTCTAATTGCTTGCGGCTATCAAAACTGTCACACAAGTGGAACATTTCTCTTAAGAAAAGATCAAAGTAACCACTGTAAGTAATTTCTTCGGCTTGCTTAAAAGCGTTTGCAATTCTATTATAACACTGAACCCCACCAAGATGTCGTATAACGGCTCCAACAACCTCCTTGTATTCAAAATAGTCAGCTTTGGCAAATAAAGGTGCACTAGATGCCTTTCCTCCAACAGCAAGATGAGGATATTTTTGACGGAACCACGTAACCATTGTGCCCGCATATGAACATCCAAAAAGAACGACCTTAGAATTCTCTCGACCTGATTCTTTTTTTACTTTCACTATAAAATGCGCCAAATCAGCTAGTGCCTGATCAATTGATAGGAATCTTAAATTGCTTGTGGAAGCATTTCTAAAAAAAAAACAATTCAAATACATTTTCGATTTTGAAATTTAAGCTCGTTTTTTACGGTGTTGGAATGCTATTTCCATAGTAACGATGTTCGGTGTAAAACATTTGGGCATTCAGTTCGCTAGCTAAATCATACATAGCTCCGCCTTGTAACCATCCAGGTGTTATGGTCCATTCACCTCCAACATCTATAAGAATTGGTCCACCAGGTATAAAAAATTCGTCATTTCTAAAATATCTCTGGAAATATTAAAAAAAAAATCTTATAGTGAATTATTGTTTTAAGTACAATATTTTTAAAGACCATTTTGAAAGTGTCCTGATTTTGTGGATCAAAGTTATTAAGACGTTGTTCAATGGACTCCAGCACAACTGCCTCGGAACTGCTTTTAGCTTTTGGTGGCGGTGGTTCTCTTATTAGAGACATATCGGAGAATTGCTTGAATTTTTTGTGCATGCCATCAACATTTCCCGCAAAATATGCTATTGCGAGAATAGCAATGGCTATATTTTTAGAATTCATTGTGAACTGAAACAATTGCTATATTTATGTACATATAAATATAAAATTAACTTTATTTATGCAAACTTCTACATACCTATTTAATATGATTTTAGTGTAAATTGATTTGTATGGTAGTTCTTCGATACTGAAATAAACTATTTTCTAATTTCAAATTATATATTAGTGAATTTTTGTCATAAGTATAAGTGTAATGTACTTATATATACATAAGTACGTGGGTATGGATATGATACACTATCAAGGGATCAAAAACAAAATTACATTTATTGATTTATGTATAATGCCTAAATATATCTAAAAGTATGCAATAAATTAATGTTATCGTATTTAATGAATCAAACTATTGATTGTTATGTAATTATCAATTACATAAACACATTAAAGTTCGCACTTACAAACATTAATATTTCAGATAAAAATAATAGAAACGCAAAGTAAACTGGATTTAAAGATTATCATTCCCGACTGTTTCATTGTCCGACTGTTTCATTGTTCGAATCGTTTGTTTCCTCTATTGTTCTCTAAGATTTATTTTAAATAAGTTTAAGTTCATAATTTAAAATTTCTTCTAATTTTCGGTAGCCGTACTATGGTGTCCGTTTTACATGCTTTCCGTATCGAACGACACTCAGATCTTCTGCTTTCCACTGCTATTCGTTTAACTATTAACTTAAGCCCCTGTTAGCATAGTAAAATTCCTAGTAATTTGGATTATCTGGATTAAGTAATGAATATAATTGAATATTTTTTATTTCAATTAAATAAAAAGAATTTTTGAGATAAAAATCCGTTACGTGAAATATTTTTATTTTAATATTCTTATTAAAGAATCAATAATTTTTAATGAATTATTAAATAATTCTCAATGATGTCACAACCAATACCAATCTATTGTAACCATTCCTTTACCAATTTCTTGACTCTTAGTTTTACAGCCACCAAATCTGCTGAATCTGAAGAACTGATAGAATATAGATCAGGACAATGTGCAGTATCTGAAACAGTGGAAATATTCTAATACTTAATTCAACAGAAAATATAAATCAATTTAACTTGGTATTATACTGGCTGGTGCTTCTGAATTAAGATCTTTCTGAACTCCCATAGTCATCCATGGATCCAATTCACCATGGGTGAAATAGACTTTTTTAACGGCAGGATTAAATCCACCGTAAATTTCATTTTTATTGTTAATGAATTTGTTAATGGTTTCTGGATTAAACCTGCATATAAATAAATTTCTTATAAAATAAGCAACACAAACTAAATTAACAAAAAACAAACATCTTAGCGCCATAGTAATCAGCACATTTTTGATAATCAAATTGAACCGGGAAATTTGAACCAAACGGTTGATAGGGAGATCCAGAAGTTTGGAAGTAACCAAATTCAGTACATGTTTGATATGTCCATTGTCTGTCCTCGTATTTGGTGGAACCTTTATTCCAGCGTGTTTCTTGGTAGTAGTCTACTAATGATTTATAGTCAATGTCATTGCAATAATCATCTTCAAGATAAAACCGAGCATACTCGTCAAGATCTGTTTTACTTTGAGTTCTATTCTTTAATAAATCGTTACATTGATCTGTAATATCACCGGGTCTGTAAATTAAATTATTTAGCTATGTATCTATTTCGTTATATTTTGATTGGAGCATTACTCATAATTTTGAACAGTTCCATCAAAAGCGTAACCAAGCCAAGCAAAGAAACTCCAAATATTTAATTGATTTTTGCTATCAAACGACTTGCACAAATTAAATGTTTTGGACAATTTTTTGAAATCGCCACTAGCACGAAGTTCTTCAGCTTGTTTAAATGCATTTTCAATTCTTGCATAACATTTTTTTCCACCAATATTACGTACAGCCTTTCCAACCATCTCTTTGTATTCGACCAAATCGGCTTTGCAATTTAATGGAGCACTAGATGCCTTTGCGCCAACAACTAGATGCGGATACTTTTGACGGAACCAGGTGGCCATTGCACCTGCATATGAACATCCAAATACAAATACTTTGGATGATTCACGACCAGGCTCTTTTTTAACTTTTTCGACAAAGAAGGCTAAATCAGCCAAAGCTTGTTCAACGGACAAGTATTTCAAGTTACTTGTGGAAGCATCTCTGCAATATATTGATTGTTATTTGAGCATGTAATTCGAAATATTATAATTATTTATTACGGTGTTGGAATACTTTTTCCATAGTAACGATGTTCGGTGTAAAACATTTGTCCATTTAACTCTTTCGCTAAATCATACATAACACCACCTTGTAGCCATTCTGGCGATATTGTCCATTCGGCGCCAATATCTATGAAAATTGGTCCACCAGGTTTAAAAAATTCATCATTTCTATAATATCGCTGTGAATGAATAAAAAACTTATAAGAAATTTTTCTCAATTGTATCTATGCCCACTGCCCACAAACCATTTTGAATGTATCCAGATTCTGCTTATCAAAATTGTTGACACGCTGATCAATATACTGCAATATAACATTTGACTTTCGTGATTTAACCTGTGGAACTGGTGGTTCCCTGGATCGTCGGACACTTTTTTTAGCGATTGCTGCGCTAACCAAAAAGAATAGCACTGCCAACGCAGTGACTATCAGAATTTGATGTTTCATGGTATAAATACGCTAAGATGGAAATCAATATTATTGACAATTTTTTAAATACAGAAATGCCTATGAAATATGTAGTTATGTGATTTCAATTTTAGATGGAAAAGCGTACTTTAAAGATTTTTGAGAATACTGATGTATTCTGAGTCTTTTGAATTTAAAATTAGGATGTTTTGTTTTGGATGATTTGATATTAAAATAAGTTTTGTTTTATGTGAATTTAAATGGGTAATATAGTAGACATTGCAGGTGGGTAATTTTTAAAATACATTCGATAGTTACATATATAGAGGTATTTTTTTTGTCACGGATTTATTGAATTTAATAAAATAAATAGATAATAGATAATAATAATATTCGATGATAAACTGTAAAAAATGCTATTTATTGGTATCGCTGAAATATAAAATGCATTCGATAGTTGAATTATTTTCCTAAATTTATAAATCATAATACGCTAAAATTTACATTCACTGATTAACAAATTAATCGTTATCAATAACATCACAAATAAAAATGTTATCCCGAAAACCAGTATAACAAACGTCGAACAAACTGTCGGTCAAATTTTGGTGTCGGTCTAATTTTGTCGGCCAAATGTTGGCGTACAAATTTCCGACAACGCTATTCTTTGATCCCATAGTGTGCAAAAAAAAATATTTATGGAGGACAGTTTCGCTTTAAACTTAAAAAAACACAAAACAATTGATCAAAATCGGCGCTGTACTAATAAATGAAAATTTATCCACAACGATATTTCAAAAATGCCTATTTCAAATAAATGTAAAATTGTTGTAAACCTTTTTTCTTTAAATTTATCTGTAGAAAAACTCTCAATAAAAAATTAACTGCAATTCCATAACACAGACAAATTAAAACTAAACGAAAATAAAATCCCATCGACATTTTAATTGCATTTGAAATTGAATTGATTAATTTGTGGTTTAGATTTCAGACATTGATTTAGTATTTACAAGAATGTAATTAATGTATTAAACAATTATTCATTTAAAAGTAGAAATAATCTGATATTTTGCTACATTTTATGCTTTGTCAAAATAGTTAAAATTTTATCGTTAATTTTTGAACAAATTAAAAATGAAAGTATTGATGCACACTTTTCGATAAAGTCAAATCCTGTAATTGCAATGTCAAATATCATGTTATGTTATTGATTATTTCAATTTTTAATTTGACAATTAATTGTTTTTTAATCAATGTCGTATTTGTAATCATAATCGATAATCATATCATGTGCGCATTTCTCAAAAATGCTGGCAAAGTCTAATGAAATGAGTTTTAACCAATAAAATATCTAATTAAGATTTTACATTTATGTATCTACTAATTATAGATCTACTGAAGAGGAAATTACCACTCTCTATGTTTATGTAAATATCTTTAATTAAAATAATATACCTATTCGTACGTATATTAGGGTGCATCGAAAATTGAAATTTGATGTGAGGACATTGTAGCCCCGTGCGATGGTTGTTAGTGGACAAAGCTTGAAGTTTTATGAAATTGTCTATTTTTCATTAAAAAAGCATGTAACTTCGTTAATATTAACAATAGAAGAAAAAAATAACTAAACAATTTATAGATAATTTAAAATACAATAGATTGGGTTAGAACAAATTTATTGTAGGACAATTCGGTTTAAAAGATATCTTCAAGAAAATGGAGCAGCCTCCATTTAAAAAAAAAAAGTACATTTTTTTGTTATAGAACATAAAAAATTATACTCAACTGTTTTTAAGTTAAACATTATAAAAGAACAATTAAAATATTTTTCATAACATTATACAAATACACTGAACGAAATTTAACTAAAGGCAGGCATATTTTCCTGAAAAACTTTATTGCTTGAATTTCAATGGAAGTCACAATTTGCGTCAATACTTATACCCATGATACTAATATGTAACAACTACGATTATAATTAGTCTAACTTTCTAACTCTTTCCAGATTTACATTATCAAAATCTAAACATAGGAGAAAATTCTGCGAAATTTGATTAAAATCAGTTTAGTTTTTATGCAAAAACTAATCGTGACATGGTCGGCTTTGTTTTCAATGAATAGGAATGTACTTGAATTTGAAAATCCTTCACAGTGGGTGTGTGGAATCCATTAAGTACTACTAAAAGCTGAAAAAATGAGCAAAATTGAAGTTAACTAAGAGTCTTTGATTTTCTAATCATGTAAAATCAAAGTGTCTATATTTTCATGAAAAACTTCCAAGAATTTCCATGGAATATTATTCCGACTTATATGCCTACCACATAATTCGTCATTTCCATCAATACAGAGGCAAACCGTCGATTTTACTCTCTGATAACAGACAATTATATAATAATGGCGTCTCATTAAATATTTTGTGATCATGCGCCCTTGTTTTTTTTCTTCTAACTAATTGTGATGAATTGTTACAATAATTTATAAATTTATAGTTTTCCAAAACAAGGAGATCTAGATAAAGCATGGATTGACTATTTTCTAGGGTACTGACACATTTTTTAGCCTCTAATATTTATCATTCTATTCATAACCATACGTTTGAAACTTTGGCTTCACACAATCATTTAATATTAATAATTAAGGCTATTTGTGGATATAATCCCCCTAATAAAATTTTGTCTTGCTTCTGCACAACTTATTAAGCACTCTCTCCAAAGAGAAATAATTTTCTATCTCGCACTTTTTGCTGAATAGTACTTTTTGTTCGATATGTTATGTCTTGTTATCGTCAAAGGTGTTATATTTTCGAATCGTTTCCCCTATTGTTTCCCTTCTTGTCAATAAGTTTAAGTTCATAATTTAAAATGTCTTCTAATTTTCGTTAGCAGTATTTTCGTCCGTGTTCCTTTTATATGCCTTCTGTATCAAATTTCGACGGAACAATAATCAGATCTTTTAAACTTTAAACTTAAGCCTCTGTTAGCATAGTAAAATTCCTAGTAATTTGTATTATCTGGATTAAGTAATGAATATAATTGAATATTTTTTATTTCAATTAAATAAAAAGAATGATAGACAAAAAAATCCGTTACGTGCAATATTTTTATATTAATATTCTTGTTATAGAATCAATAATTTTTAATGAATTATTAAATAATTCTCAATAAGGTCACGACCAATACCAAACTATTGCAACCATTCCTTTACCAATTGTTTGATTCTTTGTTTTACAGCCACCAAATCTGCTGAATCTGAAGAACTGATAGAATATAGATCAGGACAATGTCCAGTATCTGAAACAGTGGAAATATTCTAATACTTAATTCAACAGAAAATATAAATCAATTTAACTTGGTATTATAGTGGCTGGTGCTTCTGAATTAAGATCTTCTTGAATTCCCATAGTCATAAATGGATCCAATTCACCTTGGACAAAATAGACTTTTGTAACGTTAGGGTTAAATCCACCGTAAATTTCATTTGTATTGTTAATGAAATTGTTAATGGTTTCTGGATTAAACCTGCATATAAAGAAATTTCTTATAAAATAAGTAAAATTAAAAAAATGACGTGAAACAAACATCTTAGCGCCATAGTAATCAGCACATTTTTGATAATCAAATTGAACCGGGAAATTTGAACCAAACGGCTGATTTGGAGAATCAGAACTTTGGAAATAACCAAATTCGGTACATGTTTGATACGTCCATTGTCTGTCACCGGCTTCGGTAGAACCTACATTCCATTTTGTTCCTTGGTAGTAGTCTACTAGTGATGTATAGTTCATGTCATTGCAGGAATCATCACCTTCAAGCATAAACCGAGCATACTCAGCAAGATCTGTTTTACTTTGAGTTAAATTCTGTAGTAAATCGTTACATTGATCTGTAATATCACCAGGTCTGCGAATTAAATTATTTAGCTATGTATCTATTTCGTTATATTTGGACTTGAAGGATTACTCATAGTATTGAACAGTTTCATCAAAAGAATAACCGAGCCAAGCAAAGAAACTCCAAACATTTAATTGATTTGTGAAATCAAACGGTTCGCACAAATTAAATGTTTTGGACAATGAATTGAAATCGCCACTTGCAAGTAGTTCTTCAGCTTGATTAAATGCATTTGCAATTCTTGCGTAACACTCCTCTCCACCAATATTAAGTATACCATTTCCAACCATCTCTTTGTATTCGACAAAATCAGCTTTGCAATTTAATGGAGCACTAGATGCCTTTGCTCCAACAACTAGTTGCGGATACTTTTGACGGAACCAGGTGGCCATTGCACCTGCATATGAACATCCAAATAGAAATACTTTGGATTGTTCACGACCAGGCTCTTTTTTAACTGTTTCGATAAAGAAGGCCAAATCAGCCAATGCTTGTTCAACGGACAAGTATTTTAAGTTACTTGTGGAAGCATTTCTGCAATAGATTGATTGTGATTTGAGCATGTAATTCGAAATATTATAATTATTTATTACGGTGTTGGAATACTTTTTCCATAGTAACGATGTTCGGTGTAAAACATTTGTCCATTTAACTCTTTCGCTATATCATACATAAGACCACCTTGTAGCCAGTCTGACGAAATAGTCCATTCGGCGCCAATATCTATGAAAATTGGTCCACCGGATTGAAAAAATTGATCATTTCTATAATATCGCTGTGAATGAATAAAAAACTTATAAGAAATCTTTCTCAATTGAATCTATGCCCACAAACCATTTTGTATGTCTTCAGATTTTGTGGATCAAAATTATCAACACGCTGATTTATATACTGCAATATAACATTTGACTTTCGAGATTTAGCTTGTGGAACTGGTGGTTCTCTGGATCGTCGGACCCTTTTTTTAGCGATTGCTGCGCTAACCAAAAAGAATAGCACTGCCAACGCAATGACTACCAGAATTTGATTTTTCATGGTATAAATACGCTAAGATGTAAATCAATATTTAACAATATTTTATTTTATCTTTTTTATTATATACAATTAAGCAGTTGCACCGTACACGTAATAAATTCGTTATTGGATAATATAAACTCAAAAACTGTAGCAAAAATCGTAGAATATTTGAGAGAATTCTAGATAACAGAATATTTTCGAAAATATTGAAATAAGCTAAATATTTTTGACATTCTTATAAATACCAGAAGTGTCTATGAAATATGTAGTTCATGTTCGTGATGTAAATGTAAACTTTTTTTTTTACCGATGTTTATTTAAGAAAAGCCCTTAACGTTAATTTTTTCAAAACTGTTTTTTTTTATGAAATCTGGAATATTTTACACTATCTGGCAACACTATCATCAGCTTCCTTCAATTATCATTAAATATAAACTGTTTTTTTACTCTCAGTTATATTTACAACTCGGTTATATTTCAAACCTTGACATTTAATAGGTCTACTATGCTAGGCACCTCAAGTCTCACGATATTGAGATAACGAAGCATATTAACTTATTAAATTATATAAAGGAAAACAAACTTACAAACCACAGCTAAGTGTAAGAATGTCGTAAAACTCTTCCATTAAATTCATACAAAAAAGAAAAAAATTAACAAATATATTGGAATTAAGCTATTATTGAAAATTATTGCTGTTGTAGTGCACTAAAATGTTAACATTTTTTAAATAATTTGAGATTAAATGCATACTGTTGCAATTACTTTCAAAAGGTATCTAATTTGTTTCTTAAGAATATAAGACTCAATGAAATTTATCTACCTACAACGAAAATGTCTATTAAAATAAACGCAAAATTGTTGTTACCTTTTTTCGTTAAATTTATCTGTAGAAAAACTCTCAATAAGAAATTAACAGTAATTCCATAACACAGACAAATTAAAACTAAACGAAAATAAAATCCCATCGACATTTTAATAGTATTTGAAATTGAATTGATTAATTTGTGGATTTGATCTAAGACATTGATTTGATAATCACAAGAATGTAATTAATGTATTAAACAATTATTCATTTAAAAGTAGAAATAATCTGATATTTTGCTACATTTTATGCTTTGTCAAAATAGTTAAAATTTTATCGTTAATTTTTGAACAAATTAAAAATGAAAGTATTGATGCACACTTTTCGATAAAGTCAAATCCTGTAATTGCAATGTCAAATATCATGTTATGTTATTGATTATTTCAATTTTTAATTTGACAATTAATTGTTTTTTAATCAATGTCGTATTTGTAATCATAATCTATAATTATTTTATGTGCGCACTTCTCAAAAATGCTGGCAAAGTCCAAGCTTTCCAACACATCTACTTTTGAAAATCGGATACGATTTGGCTTGACAATAATTATTTTTAAATTTTAAAATATTAATAGGAGGAGAACAAAAAAATTGTCTTTATCATCACATTTTAAAGAAAAAAATAGCTCTGCCAAAAAAAAAAAAATCTGAAGTTTCTATAGTAATAATTGAATGCGAAAACTGTTTAAGCTAAGTGCACGGTATGAAAGTCAATTTCACAGAACGTTGAAAAAAAAATTGCTTAAAATTTTATTTTCTATTGATTACGATAAAGATGACTTAAATCTTCTAACTCGAACAAGACATATTCAATTATACCACAGAATATTCAACAGTACCACAGTAGACTAATTGGAATTAACTATACCTATAGATGTAAATATATGTATAATTGCATAGTTTTATAACTGACTCTTAACATCAAGTACAATCGGTATTTCTTTTACGGTAAAAATATGCTTAATATCACCAGAGAAATCTTAAACCTGCATTGAAGTAACAATAGAGTTCAATTCAGTATTTACAAGAAAGCTGTATTACGAACGTTTTCATCACAAAATGGCCCACGACTAAAATTTTATCTCTCTAAATAGAATTATTTTTTTTTTGTGAGTTTTTTGTATCAATCCCATTGGATTTTTTTTAAATTTGGTACTTAATTTGGAGTTGTGGATGATTGAAATATTAGCCTATTTTCGCATTTTGAAGGACACTATTAAGCATACATATGGCCACAGTTTTGTTATTTGTGAACCGATTTTTAAACTTCATGAAAAATATTAAATTAAATTCATTTCCAAAAAAAAGAAGATAGAAACCAAAAATCCGTATTACATATATTATACAATACATATTAATAAAAAAATCTAAAAAAAGATATAAAAAACATAAGATATAAAAAACTGCCCAATTACAATGTGTAAATTATCCCTCAAAATTCAAAATTAAGCCAAAAAAAATTTACCAAAAATTATTTTGGTTTAAGATACCCACAAAAAAAATTTCCATTTCGATTTTTAAAAAATGGCCTTAAATCATATCTACATAGTTATAAGTTATAAAAAAAACATTGAAATCTAGCAGAACAAGAATTTGATGCTTCCTTTCTTATCTAGGCTCGATTGCATGGTAGTTATTTGGTATCACCTTAGACGTTAAAAACCAAGAGCAAAAATTAATTTTTGTATTATCGATTGATATTGTGAAATTTGATCATTGTTGAGCACCTACAACTGTAAAAGAGATTCTCATGTTTATAAATACAGAGTCTTACGTGGATATCTTACGATTGTTGGATGAAAGTGTCACAAACTCATTTTGACTACAGCTTAGTGATTCTTTTTATATTCTCTCTTGGAAATTTTTGTCCATTGTAATGTCTTAGGATATTGATACAGTGAGTACCGGTAATAAAGGTTAAATCAAGAATATTGGATTTGCGTTGCATATTTTTTTTTTTTAAATTACAAACACAAGTATTCATAATAAATGTATATATGTATCGGTATTGTATATTTTTGTGACATCAAATATTGTATTTTATTTTAATACTAAATGTGGTTCTGCGTTCAACCATTGTTTGACCATCAACTTATTTATTATTATTTATTTATTTTTGATTGCTGTTTGTTGCGTCACTTAACCAGTAATCTACTAGTTCTTCAAAACGTTTTTTAACTGCAACCATTTGTTCACTATCAGTGTCCATTATAGAATACAAATCCTGACTATGAGACGAATCTAAAATTATATACCAAAGTTTATCCGTGATTTATAATGAACATTATTAAAAAATAAATAAATTATTCTTACTTTCAATAACAACAGCTGGTGAATAGGGGTTTAGATCAGTCGAAATACCCATTGGTCGCCATGGATCAAGTGAACCTTGTGTAAAGAATACATTCTCTACATTTGGATTGAAACCGCCATACATTACATTTGTTCTGTCAATGTTGTAGTTAATTGTGTAGTTATTAAACCTAAAAGGAAGAAAGTCTGGTTAAAGAAAAAAAATAAATATTAGCAACATTTATATTACTCACAATTCTTTTCCGAAAATATCTTCACAAGCTGTATAGAACAAATCGATTCCGAAATTTGAACCAAACGGTTGACGTTCAGAATCAGATGTTTGATAATAACCGAATTCCGAACAAGTCTGATAAATCCATTGTCGATCACCTCCTTTGGCCGTTTCTGTTTTCCAATTTTTATGTTTATAGTATTTGATCGTTGGCAAATAATCAGCCTCAATGCAATACCGATCACCACCGGACATATACTTTGAAAACCAGTCAGCAAATTTCTCCATATCAGTTGGCTTATCTGTGTCTAGAAGTTGTTGGCATACATCTTCAATGTCATTATCTCTATTAGAAATTATCTTTAAACATATAATTGATAAAAATTAATAAATGTAGACGGGATACATACGTATGGTATTGTACAAATCCTGTAAGAATGTCTGAAAATAAACAGAAAACAGATGCAACATCATAATAGTTGTCACCCTCAAATTCGCCACATAAACTAAACAAATCAATAAAATCGTCATATTTCTTTTTAGTGATCAATGCCTCTGCATCTCTAATAGCATTTTTAATCAATTGATAACATTGATTTCCGCCAATACTTCTGAAAGCCTGTCCGGACACTTCTTTGTATTCATACAAATCAACTTTTGCATAGAGCGGTGCACTTGATGCCCATGCTCCAGTCGCAAGTTGTGGATATTTTTGACGGAACCATGTTGCCATAGCACCAGCATATGATGAACCAAGCAATATTACTTTAGAATTTTCTTTTCCCGGTTCGGTTTTGATTTCGTTTAGTAAATGAGCTAAATCGGCAAGTGCCTGATCCACAGATAGATATCGTAAGTTTTCTGTCGAAAGATCTCTATAATTTTTGTTGTTGTTAGAAATGTATTTTTATTCCTGCTAATCGTATATAAATGTATATAAATCGAAAATATGTACCTAGTAGGTTTAGTTTTGCCATAAAAGCGATGTTCTGGATAGAGTAATTGACCATTATGTTTTTTTGCTACATCATATATCATGCCTCCTTCAATCCATTCTGGTTCAATTTCCCATTCTCCCCCTATAATTACGAAAATTGGCCCACCCGGCTGAAAGAACTCGTCATTTCTGTAATATCTCTAAAAATCCCTAAATTTAATAAAGCCGTCCACCGAAAATATTCCAATTTTACTTGTTTAAAAGTAGCATCATTTTGTGGATCAAAATTATCAAGACGTTGTACAATACGTTCCAGTACCGATTGATGTTCCTCTTCATGAACCCTGTTTCGTCTGGGTTTTTTCTTTTCATGTGGTTTTCTAGGCTCTGGATAACCCAAAAAGGCGTCGACCGATATGGCAATCACCAATAGTAAAGCGATGCATTTATAAATTGAGCAAATCATTCTGTGATCTATGGAAAAAAAATTTTATATTGAGTTTTGATCACAAAAATTGCATCCTTTTTACATGTACATACATACAAAAAAAATTGGGAAAATGCTAAGTTTTTAAACAAAAAATTTGGGAAAATGGATAATTTTTTATGGAGTGTTGGTAAAAATGTAGCTCCCATTTACTTTCAAAATTTAGTGTATGGAAGAAAATGTGACCCACTCCATGTTTATTTCTAATAAATATTAATCTACCTTTAAATCCAAACTATAACTTCTCTTATCTTTCTTATAGTTATTCAAATAAAATGGCTTAAGAAACATTGATAATTTTTAAATCTATCTCTTTACATAATTATATTTATAAATAATTTAATTATGAATTATCAGAATAACCTCCAAGAACAAATCATTTCCGACATTGACCTTTGATGATGAACTTTTATTTAAAATATTTTAATTATGTGGATTTTTTTTAAACAAACTGAATTTGGCTACCAAAATGCCGCACGCGGCCCAATACGTAATTAGAAAAACAATCACTCTAAATGTTTTTAAGTGGAACTACATAATACTGACGTAATTATATAATTGGTTTTTTCGTATGACCCCAATAAATAATTAATTTCTCAATAATTAATAAAAAATTAATTTCAAATCAAATCAAACTGTATCTACATGAATAGTAAATGTGCCAAAATAATAAAATTATTGAAACTGGGGATAAACAGTAAGCTGGGGAATATGTATCCTTACTTAAGCGAAAATATTTTAAAACATAAAACTAAAAATCACAATAAAACGATAAATATATTTTTTTTTAATTTTTAAAAATGTCTATCCTGCACAGAAGTTTTTGACAATTTTTTTATTCATTCTTTTTAAGCGATTTTTTCAAAAATCAAAGGAAACATTTAATTTCTATAAATATCTAGTTTCTGATGATTTTTTTTAGAAAAATATGATCCAGCACGATTCACGAAATTGGTAGGAATTTTCTCTTTTGAGTATTCCACTTATAATCTTCTTTTTTTCTAAAGATAGTCAAAATTGACAGATTGTCGGATTTAAAAAGCAATCAAATTATTTTGAAAATTTAGAATTCTCAAGTTAATGAATACCTAGCAAATAATTAAATGTTCATTGATATTTCACTCCTTTCGCAATAAAAATTGTCCAAATATCACAAATCACAACACTTACTTAATAAAGAACCATTCAACACTAAAGTTGCAAACTAGAGGGGTTATCAATAGAACGACTTTTTATATAGAAAAATACCGAGGTAAATCAGACGATAACAACCAATATTTGTTTAACGTCTTCAGTGTATAAAGTTTTGAATATTGTTTAAAATTTTGAGTGGTTGTATTCACTATATATACGAGTATACTATTAAAGGTAGAAATGTTGAGAGTATTTTCAGTTAACAATAATTTTTTTTTTAAATATAATTGGTAATTAATATTAATTATCATTAACATGTAGATTGTAGGTGTAGGTACATCATGAACTCTATCTAATATTATGCCTATGTTCGCTTTTTGTTCATTATCCTTAACCGACTACCTACTAATCATTTGCGTACAGAACGGACGTTCTAGTCGTTCATAGAACACCCTGTTAACTATGGTGAAATTGCCTTTAATTATTTTTTTTTAAATAAATAGAAATAATGTACCATAAAATTTGTCAATATAGCTTTTACACCGTACAAAATGGGGAATATTTTCCTCTCGGATCTTTTATTGTTCTCATTTGTGACAGAACCATATACAATAAATACAAATATTAGCAATATGGTAAATATTTTGTTAACATATATGACACATACCTTACGTTATAGTGGTTTTTTTAAAAGTAGAACTTTTAAACCAAAGAGATTATAAATTGATCGTTCTACTTTATAACAGAACCGATATCCAATGACATTTTTTTATTATTTTCATACGTTTTTAAAATTATATTAACTAAACTAATGTCACAATTGCAATTAATTCTTATAAGGGAGGAGAGCATCTTTTGTGCCTATTTCCAAGTCCAAATTAAAAAAAAAATGAATATTCTAAGTTCGATTCTGTTTTAACCATATACTAGGTAGATCACGTCGTTTCCAATTGAATCAAATATACATATTTACCTACATATAATACAATTAAATTAAATTTGAAACACTAACTGATATTGATCAAGTAAAACTGATTATAGATAATAAATCACAAGTTAAGTTACATGCGTAATTATAACGATTTAAAGAAAGTGCATGTAGGTAACTATATTTCAAAAATGTATATATGTACATATATAATATATATACATAAGCCTGCCTGTCGCGTCAAAACAAAAGATTGACATCTAATTAATTTAGTGCTAAAATAATGCATACATAAAATACATTGTGTTGATTATACTTTGTTTGTTGTACCTCACCTCTATACCTATACGAGTGTACGTGTACGTACTTACTCTACCGTATTCTGGGAAATTTATTATCAATATTGTTACTATAGTTAAGGATACCTCAAACGGGTGATCACACTTTTTATGATCAATATTTTTAGTATAATATATAGTATGATGACATCGCTATAATTACTAAAAATATTTATGTTAAATTTATGTGAATTTAAGATTCATCCTGAAAATAAATAAAATAAATTCGTATAAAAAAGATTCAAAAATTAAAAATCTCAGACATTAAATTATAATTGATCTAATTGGTGTGGACAAATCAAACTATCTGGTTAGATAATGTAAAATAATTATTTATAATTCTATACAATGCTTACCAAACGAATACCAATTTTTAAATAACACTTAGGTATTTGAATTTACTAACTGTCGATAAACTATATTTTAATTAATTATTTTGTAATTATTATAAAAGTAATTATGTCAATTTTATTTTTCGATAACAAACTGCAGAACGAATCGTTTTAAACTAAATATCACTTAATCTTCCTTCACTCTAATTCAGAACGAAATAATTCCAAACAATGTTTGTGGTAGACTAGTGATTTACACTATAAATGCAAAACGAGTACTTTTAATATTACCATTTGTTGAGAAATAAAAATTATTTGTATTCGGTTACTAACATTTATTGTACAAAAACTGATGACTGTTTTTTTTTATTACTCACTACTTTTGTCTAAGTAATTTAAATATATTGTTCCAATATCAAACACTTTTTATTAACATTTTTTTCAGTCTTATTCACTTAACGTCTATTTTTCAAATAAAACACTATATAAAGATGAGTACTTTATTTATCTATAGAAATAGAATAAAAACTGAGAGAAGGACGAGACACAATCAATTAATTATGAATAAACATAAGCACATAATCATTACTCTTGTTTGTTCTTTTTTTGAGTAAATAGGTTTTTTTTTCTTTCAAAATTCAGTGGCGTGGTAAAATTGAATGGTTTTGGAGAACTAAGAAAATATATATACATAGCTACAATAGTGTATTATACTACATGCGTGTAACAATAATAATTAGCGTACCACTGGTTTTATTTTTTTTTATACATTTTGATCTTATCATTAGTGCCTCATTACCATAAATAAAATATGTTTAATATGAACGGCCATAACTTTGTCACCTTGAGATGAAATGGCAATAAATGTCTATAATGGTATGTATACTTCTGAAATTACACACATTTTTGTTATTTATGACAATTTTATTAGAATAAAGTATTTGTTTATTTATCATATCGATAAGTTTGTAGCCTGTGAATATGATATGTATAGCGTTTGAATCACTACCAATTTTCAGGTCACGGTTTAGTGTAAAGTGAGTCAAAATTAATTTAAAAAAATCGTTTTTTAGATCGATAGATTGCTACCCAGAAAGATTGTGTACCGTTGAAAGCCTAGCGTAGCATCAAACAGTATTATGACTTTGGTACAGCGTTTATAACGACCCTTTAAATCTTTGACCGTCCAACGGTATGATAGGACCTTTCTATAGAAAACAGATTCAAAACGTCATATAAGTGGAAAACCGGGCTGACGCTTGTACAATGTTAAATGAAAGCTAAGGCTTGTATGTGAAATCACTAGAAAACGTTCTGTCAAAATATGTTTAAAAATATTATATCAGTAAACGATTTTTTAAAAATCGGGGGATTGGACTTTAACCTCGAGACTTAAAGCTAAAAAATGTACACAAACCAATTAAAAACCTTCGGATTATTAATTGTAAGATCAAATTTATGGAATTGGAGGAAAAAAAACTGTCTATAACAGAATTTCCAATTCTAAAAGCTGCCAAATCCCTCTTCAGGCAAGTGGAATTGGCTATTAATTAGCATATTAAATTATATTGTGAGTAGCCTTATAATACACATAAAATTTGAATAAACTGCATATCTAGGAGTAAAGGTACTTACTGAACGTTTATAACTATCATTAATAATAGACAGAATATTGGAAGTTTTTTTTAGGTTCAACTTTAAAAAGGTTAAGCAAAAATGTTTTATTAAAATTTTATTATATAATCAAAAAAACTCCTATAATTATTAAATGAAGCCGTAAAAATAATATTAAAAAAATGCTCTACACAGATAAATAATACAAGCCCAACTGACCATTTAAATGTCATTATTATACGTATCACTTAAAACTTAAATATAATAAACAAAAATTACTTCCTTTAAAAAATCAGTGGCGGTCAGTTTAAATATTTATAAATAGACACAGTATATAACTGTCATCCTATATAAATATTTATGATGATTATTTTCTCTGATTAATTTTCAAAAGTTTAGTTTTTTCCCAGAAATTATTTAATATTTTCAATATTGACTTAACGAAGTACCTATGTATATATGGGCCTTATTATTATATTATTCATTATTATGAGGTGATATTATTACGATCCAATTTCGAATTTTTTTTTCTTAAATTTGTGACGCCAATGTGAACCGAATTTCATCTAGTAATGGTTAATATTATTCATGAATAATGACATCATGCTGATACGCTTGACAAAGTATTTTTTTTTTTTTTTGCTTCATTCATAAGTTGAGCAGGTAAGTACCCAAATAAACAAATATTTACTATTATTTAATTGAAATAAACAATTGCCTCGGTTAGACATGATGAGATGACACATTTTTATTTTTAATATCTTCGAACAGATATTGTATACCTAGACAATTCTTTATACAGAAAATTAATTTTTAAAACAATAAATTAGTAATTTATAAATAAAGTCACAATAAAGAAATGCAATATGCAATGCTTAACCATGACAAATATTTCAAGGTAGATTGTTGACATTCGTACTTGAAACACCAATACAAATTTTTTGTTTTTGTTATTATTTGGAGGAGTAGTGGGGGGGGGGGATTACAAACAAATACACAGTCCATTTTAGTACTATTAGGTACCTTATCTATAGTTGTATATTATATTTCCTGTGTCATATTGTTCTCTGTCATACCAAACGGGTCACTCTTAGGTGAATTGAGTTCCTAAACCTGAATTCCGCACTGTTTTCACTTATGTAAATATATAGATTTTCCATACAAGTATTACACAAAGAGCTATAGTACTTTTAAAACTCCGCCATTTTATTATCAAACATTACTCACCGTCTGTTATTCATATCTCGTTGGGCTTTAATTCCAACTGAAATTAATGCCTCTATATTCATAATATTGTCTATTCTGGTCTAAGGTCTCATAAACTCGTTGACTTTAATCTTTTAAAAATATCTTAATTTCGATAATCTTTAAATATATTTATTAGTTCTTTTATTATTTAAGAACAAGGGACTTTATAATTATTAGAACGTTTCATGCAGTAATATGGCCGTTTATCGACCATTGAACAGTGAACACTCAATCAATTTTTCAGTGGTGCCACACTACTCACTGGTAAATGCAACTTATTACAACATGTTTTTTTTTTATATTTCTAATTGTGTAATAAAAAAGAACGTTCATTAAGAACCAATTTTCGTTAGAAGTAATGTTATTGATTGTAATAAGTTGTTAAGTTGTTAACAATCGGACAAATATAAATTTGCTCGACAATAGTTTTAGTTATAACAGATAGGTTTAATCTACAGTTTATTAATTAATAAAAAATTACATTGAAGACGCTTCACTAATCCATTTCGCTACCAATTCTTTAATTTTTAATTTTGCCGCAAGCATTTCTGATGTATCGCTTCCTCTAATCGAAGACAAGTCTTGACAATGGGATGCACCTTAAAATAATTTCAAATATTATTTGGACATTTCAGCAGTACGTTATGATTCGTTTAATGTACCTGGAATGACACGTGCAGGTGATGTTGGATTTAAATCATCATTAATACCCATTGCTCGCCAGGGATCAATTTTTCCTTGTGTAAAGAAAACATTATCAACAGCAGGATTCATGCCACCATAAAATGTGTTTTTTCTATCAACAAGATTATGCATTGCGATGTTGTTTAATCCAAAAATGTCATTACAGAAATTATAGAACAGGTCTACGGGGAAACTTGATCCAAATGGTTGATAGTCAGAGCCGGAGGTTTGATACCAGCCAAATTCCGAACATGTTTGGTAGAGCCATTGTTTTCCAGCTCCAGCAGTAGCTCCAGTTCCCCATTGGATAGTTTTGTAATATTCTACATCGGCTGCATAGCTAATCTCAATACACTCAAATTGACCTCCGACTTCGCCATAACCAAGATATTTTTTGAACCAACTGGCATAAGCGTTAAGATCGGTATTGTTAATTGACGTAAAATTCAGCAAACTATTACAAACTCCCTCAATATCACCTGGACTAAAACATGCAATTACGATGAATTTTAATTTTTGTTTAATCTCTAAAAATGCTTAACTTACCTATGATACTGTACGATTCCAGCGAAGACATCTGTGAAAAGACTAAATACTGACCAAACATCCAATTTATTTTCTGGATCAAATGAATCGCAAATCGCAAA